>JAHBCN010009265.1:0-35548 GCA_019359885.1 Listronotus oregonensis | reverse complement strand
TAAAAAATTTTAAAAAATCTTTATAAATTAATTAGGTATATTTTTTAAAATTTACAATATCTCAAAAAATTTTTAAAAATAAGATCAAAAAGGCAAAAATTAACTTTTTTTAATAAATTTTTAAGTTTTCTTGACCTAAATAAAAAATGTTAAATTTTTTTTCTAAAAATAGAAATTTGGGAAAGGGGGGCATAAAGTTAAAAGATATATTAAAGGGAAATAGTCAGTTTCTGCTTAATTTTTAATTACTTAAGCCAAAATGTTTGTTTAAATTGAAAAAAAAAATTTAAAAAAAAAAATTCTTTTTAAAAATTGTTTTAAACCCTAAATTTTTTTTGTTTTTATTACTTGCCCATATAAAAATTCAAACAATTCAAAAAATTAAAATTTTTTTAACAGCAAGTGATTTGTGGGAAAAAAAATAATAATAAATAGTGTTTAAGTTATCCAAAATCAAAATTTTTTTCTAAAATTGTTTACTTTTAATGATGGTTGTTAAAATCAATTTAAAAACCTAATAAATGAATAAAGGATAATAAATTAATCTTTTTGTCAAAAAAATTTGGGTTAAAATACTTATAATTTTTTTAAAATAATCTAATTTTTTTTTTCCGTTTATTAATTAAAAAAATAAAACAAATTGTTTAAAAAAAAAAATCAAAATTACATGAATAAAACCTTTTTTCCCTTTTTGTAAAAATTTTTTGGTTTAAAAAATCAAATTATTCTTTATTTTTCGTCTTATTAAAAATATTTATATACCTTTTTATCTAGACAAGTTACTCAACTGACCACAACTAACCACAATAGGCAAATGATCCAGTAAAATTATTATTTATATTCAAATCTATTTCTTGGGAAAAAAAACAATAGAGATAGACTTTAGGTTAGCCCAAATCAATTTTTTTTTAAAAAGTTTCTTTAGAAGAAGTTATTTTTAAATATCCTTCATAATAAAAAAATTATTAAAACAATTCTTAAAATCTTATAAATTAATTAGGTATACTTTATAAAATTTACCGTAGTATCTCTAACAAATTACGAAATAAGATCAGAAAGGCAAAAATTAACTTTTTTTTAAAAAAATTTTTTAAGTTTTCTTGACCTAAATGAAAAATGTTAGAATTTTTTCTAAAAATAGTAATTGGAAAGGGGCATGAGAAGTTAAGATATATTCACGGAAATAGTCAGTCTCTGCTTAATAATTTTAAGTTATTTAAACCCCAAAAGGCTTTGTTTAAATTGAAAAAATAATAAATTAAAAAAATTACATATTTAGAAAAATTAAAGTCTTATCCTAGAATTTTTAGTTTTTATTACTTGCCCATAAAAAAATTAGCAAACAAATCAAGAAAATTATAATTTTTTACCAGCAAGTGACTTGCGAAACAAAAAATAATAAAAAAGTTTTTTTGTTACCCAAAAAATCAAAATAAAAAATTGCTTTTTTAATGATGGTAGATGGGAAACTAAATTTAAAACCTAATAAATGAATAAAGGATACTAAATTAATCTTTTATCAAAAAAAATTGATTGAAATATTTATAATTTTATTAAAAAGAATCAAATTTTTGCTTTTCCGATTATATTTTTTAAAGAAAATAAAAAAAAATTGTTTAAAACAAAAAAAATTGCAAAATTACAGAATAAAACCTTTTTTCCCTTTGTACAGACTTTTTGGGTTTAAAAATTTTTTTTTTTATATTTCGTCTTTTTAAAAAATTTATTTTATACCATCTAGACAAGTTACTACAACTGACCACAATAACCACAATAGGCAAATAATCCACTAAAATTATTATTTTATATTCAAATCTATTTCGTGGGAACAAAAACAATAAGAGTTTAGACTTTGGGTTTTTAAAAAATCAATTTTTTTTAAAAAAAAAAAGTTTTTTTTGAAAGATTTAGTTTTAAATATCCTTCATAATAAAAATTATTAAACAATTTTTAAAAATCTTATAAATTAATTAGGTATATTTTTTTAAATTTACCGTAGATTTTTAACAAATTACAATTTAGAAAGTAAAAAAATTATTTTTTTAAAAAATTTTTTAAGTTTTCTTTTGACCTAAATAAAAAGTTAAATTTTTTTTTTAAAAATAGTATTAAAAGGGGGGCATGAGAAGTTAAAAGATATATTAAAGGGGAATTAATTTCCCTGCTTAATAATTTTAGTTATTCCCAAAATCTTTGTTTAAATTAAAAAAAAAAAAAAAAAAAAACATATTTAAAAATTAAAGTCTTTTTCCTAAAATTTTTTGTTTTTTTATTACTTCCCCAAATAAAAATTAGCAAACAAATCAAGAAAATTAAAACCAGGGGACTTGGGGAAAACCCAAAAATAATAATAAATAGTGTTTGTACCCAAAATCAAAATTTTTTTTAAAAAAATTGTTTACTTAAATGATGGTTAGTTAAAAACCCACCCTAAACCTAATAAATGAAAAAAAAGGATACAAAATTAATTTTTTTAAAAAAAAAATTATGAAATACTTATAATTTTATTAAAAAGAATCAAATTTTTTTTTTGTTATATTTATTAAAAAAAAAAAACAAATTGTTTAAACAAAAAATGAAAAATTACATGAAAAAAACCCTTTTTTTTCCCCCCTTTTGTGAAATTTTTGTTAAAATCAAGTTATTCTTTATTTTTCGTCTTATTAAAAATATTTATATACCTTTTTATCTAGACAAGTTACTACAACTGACCAAAACTAACCACAATGGGCCAATAACCCCTGAAATTATTATTTTATATTCAAATCTATTTCTTGGGGGAAACAAAAACAATAAGAGATAGATTTTTTAGGTTGCCCAAATCAATTATTTTTTAAAATTTTTACTTTGGGAAGAGAGTTAGTTTTAAATATCCTTCTATACAAAAATTATTAAACAATTCTTAAAATCTTATAAATTAATTAGGTATATTTTTTTAAATTTACCGTAGTATCTCTAACAAATTACGAAATAAGATCAGAAAGGCAAAATTAACCTTTTTTAAATTTTAAGTTTCTGACCAAATAAAAAATGTTGATTTTTTTTTTTAAAAATATAATGGAAAGGGGGCATGAGACGTTAAAAAAAATATATTCAAGGAAATAGTCAGTCTTTTAATAATTTTAAGTTACAAAACCCAAAATGCTTTTTTAATTTTGAAAAAATAATAAATTAAAAAAATTACTTATTTAAAAAAATTAAAGTCTTATCCTAGAATTTTTAGTGTTTTATTATTTTTGCCCATATAAAAACAGCAAACAATTCAAAAAAAAATTATAAATTTTTTAACACAAGGACTTGTGAGAACAAAAAATAATAATAGTTTTTAAGTTATCCAAAATCAAAATATTTTTATAAAATTGTTTACTTTTAATGATGGTTAGTTAGAAATCAATTCTAAAAACCTAATAAATGAATAAAGGATACTAAATTAATCTTTTATCTAAAAAATTGATTAAAATACTTATAATTTTATTAAAAGAATCTAATTTTTGCTTTTCCGATTATATTTTATTAAGAAAATAAAACAAATTGTTTAAACAAAAAAAAATTGCAAAATTATGAATAAAAACCTTTTTTCCCCTTTGTACAGAAATTTTGGTTAAAATCAAATTATTCTTTATTTTTCGTCTTATTAAAAATATTTATATACCTACCTTTTATCTAGACAAGTTACTACAACTGACACAACTAACCAATCAATAAGAGGCAAATAATCCACTAAAATTATTATTTTATATTCAAATCTATTTCGTGGAACAAAAAAACAATAAGAGATAGACTTTAGGGTTAGCCCAAATCAATTATTTTTTAAAAAGTTTCACTTTGAAGAGAGTTAGTTTTAAATATATCCTTCATAATACAAAAATTATTAAACAATTTCTTAAAATGTTATAAATTAATTAGGTATACTTTTTAAAATTTACCGTAGTATCTCTTAACAAATTACGAAATAAGATCAGAAAGGCAAAATTAACTTTTTTTAATAAATTTTTAATTTTTCTTGACCTAAATGAAAAATGTTAGAATTTTTTCTAAAAATAGTAATTGGAAAGGGGGCATGAACGTTAAAAGATATATTCAAGGAAATAGTCAGTCTTTGCTTAATAATTTTAAGTTACTTAACCCAAAATGCTTTGTTTAATTGAAAAAATAATAAATTAAAAAATTACTTATTTAAAAATTAAAGTCTTATCCTAGAATTTTTAGTGTTTTTATTACTTGCCCATATAAAAATTAGCTAAACAATTCAAGAAAATTATAATTTTTTAACAGCAAGTGACTGTGAGAACAAAAAATAATAATAAATAGTGTTTAGGTTATCCAAAATCAAAATATTTTTCTAAAATTGTTTACTTTTAATGATGGTTAGTTAGAAATCAATTTAAACCTAATAAATGAATAAAGGATACTAAATTAATCTTTTTATCAAAAAAATTGATTAAAAATACTTATAATTTTATTAAAAGAATCTAATTTTTGCTTTTCCGATTATATTTATTAAGAAAATAAAACAAATTGTTTAAAACAAAAAAATTGCAAAAATTACATGAATAAAACCTTTTTTTCCCCTTTGTACAAGAAATTTTTGGTTAAAATCAAATTATTCTTTATTTTTCGTCTTATTAAAAATATTTATATACCTTATCTAGACAAGTTCACAACTGACCACAACTAACCACATTAGCAATAATCCACTAAAATTATTATTTTATATTAACTATTTCGTGGGAACAAAAACAATAAGAGATAGACTTTAGGTTAGCCCAATCATATTTTAAAAAGTTTCACTTTGAAGAGAGTTAGTTTTAAATATCCTTCATAATACAAATATTAAACAATTCTAAAATCTTATAAATTAATTAGGTATACTTTTAAATTTACGTATATCTCTAACAATTACGAAATAAGATCAGAAAGGCAAAATTAACTTTTTTAATAAATTTTTAAGTTTCTTGACCTAAATGAAAATGTTAGAATTTTTTCTAAAATAGTATTGGAAAGGGGAGAGAAGTTAAAAGATATATTCAGGAAATAGTCAGTCTTTAATAATTTTAAGTTACTTAAAAAGCTTTGTTTAAATTGAAAAAATAATAAATTAAAAAATTCATATTTAAAAATTAAGTCTTATCCTAGAATTTTAGTGTTTTATTACTTGCCATATAAAATTAGCAAACAATCAAGAAAATTATAATTTTTAAAGCAAGTGACTTGTGAGAACAAAAATAATAATAAATAGTGTTAAGTTATCCAAAATCAAAATATTTTTATAAAATTGTTTACTTTTAATGATGGTTAGTTAGAAACAATTCAAAACCTAATAAAAAAAGGAACTAAAATCTTTATTATAAAATTTTTATTAAAAAGAATCTAATTTTGCTTTTCGATTATATTTTTAGAAAATAAAACAAATTGTTTAAACAAAAAAAAATTGCAAAAATTACATGAATAAAACCTTTTTCCCTTTTGTACAGAAATTTTGTTTAAATCAATTTTTTTATTTTTCGTCTTATTAAAAAATTTATATACCTTTATCTAGACAAGTTACAATGACCACATAACCACAATAGGCAAAAATCCACTAAAATTATTATTTTATATTAAACTATTTCGTGGGAACAAAACAATAAGAGATAGACTTTAGGTTAGCCCAAATCAATTATTTTTAAAAGTTTCACTTGAAGAGAGATTTTAATATCCTTCATAATAAAAATTATTAAACATTTTAAATCTTATAAATTAATAGGTATACTTTTAAAATTTACCTAGTATCTCTAACAAATTACGAAATAAGATCAGAAAGGCAAAATTAACTTTATTTAATAAATTTTTAAGTTTTCTTGACCTAAGAAAATGTTAGAATTTTTCTAAAATAGTATTTGAAAGGGGATGAAGTTAAAAGATATATTCAAGGAAATAGTCAGTCTCGCTTAATAATTTTAAGTTCTTAACCAAAATGCTTTGTTTAAATTGAAAAATAATAAATTAAAAAAATTACTTATTTAAAAAATTAAAGTCTTATCCTAGAATTTTAGTGTTTATTACTCCCATATAAATTAAAACAATTCAAGAAAATTATAATTTTTAACAGCAAGTGACTTGTGAGAACAAAAATAATAATAAATAGTGTTTAAGTTATCCAAAATCAAAATATTTTTATAAAATTGTTTACTTTTAATGATGGTTAGTTAGAAATCAATTCTAAAAACCTAATAAATGAATAAAGGATACTAAATTAATCTTTTTATCTAAAAAATTGATTGAAATACTTATAATTTTATTAAAAAGAATCTAATTTTTGCTTTTCCGATTATATTTATTAAGAAAATAAAACAAATTGTTTAAAACAAAAAATTGCAAAAATTACATGAATAAAACCTTTTTTTCCTTTTGTACAGAAATTTTTTGGTTAAAATCAAATTATTCTTTATTTTTCGTCTTATTAAAAATATTTATATACCTTTTTATCTAGACAAGTTACTACAACTGACCACAACTAACCACAATAGGCAAATAATCCACTAAAATTATTATTTTATATTCAAATCTATTTCGTGGGAACAAAAAACAATAAGAGATAGACTTTAGGTTAGCCCAAATCAATTATTTTTTAAAAAAGTTTCACTTTAGAAGAGAGTTAGTTTTAAATATCCTTCATAATACAAAAATTATTAAACAATTTTTAAAATCTTATAAATTAATTATTAGGTATACTTTTTATAAATTTACCGTAGTATCTCTAACAAATTACGAAATAAGATCAGAAAGGCAAAAATTAACTTTTTTTTAATAAATTTTTAAGTTTTCTTGACCTAAATGAAAAATGTTAGAATTTTTTTCTAAAAATAGTAATTGGAAAGGGGGCATGAGAAGTTAAAAGATATATTCAAGGAAATAGTCAGTCTCTGCTTAATAATTTTAAGTTACTTAACCCAAAATGCTTTGTTTAAATTAAAAAAAATAATAAATTAAAAAAATTACTTATTTAAAAAATTAAAGTCTTATCCTATATGAATAAAATTTTTTTAGATTTTTTTAAAATCATATTCTTTATTTCGTCTTATTAAAATATTTATGACAAGTTCTAACGAACAACCAAGGAATACAATTATTATTTTATATTAAATAGTGAACAAACAATAATGTTGGCCAATTTTTAAGTTATTAAAAGTTAGTAATATCCTAAATAAAAAATTAAACAATTAAAATCTATAAATTAATTAGGTATACTTAAATTACGTAGTTAAAAATTAGAAATAAGATCAGAAAGGCAAATTAACTTTTTAATAAATTTAAGCTTGACCTAATGAAAATGTTAAATTTCTAAATATAATGGGGGGGAGAAGTTAGATATATTCAGAATAGTCATTCTGCTTAATAATTTTAAGTTATAACCCAAAATCTGTTTAAATTAAAAAAATAATAAATTAAAAAATATTTTAAAAAATTAGTTTCTATAAAAATTACAAAATAAGAAAATTATAATTTAGCAATGACTTGTGAACAAAAATATAGTTTTTTATCCAAAATCAAATATTTTAAAATTGTTTACTTTTAATATGTAGGAAATCATAACTAATAAATGAATAAAGATTAAATTATCTATAAAATTGATTAATATTATAATTTAAAAAAATCTAATTTGCTTTTCCGATTATTTTATTAAGAAAATAAAAAATGTTTAAAACAAAAATTCAAATTACATAAATTTTCCTTACGAATTTGGTTAAAATCAAATTATTCTTTATTTTCTTTATTAAATATATACTTTATCTAGAAAGTAAACCCAAATAACAAATAAAAATAAATTATTATTTTATATTAAATTTAAAAAAACAATAGATAGACTTAGTTAGCCCAATCAATTATTTTAAAAGAAGAGAGAGTTTAAATATCTTCATAATACAAAATTATTAAACAATTTTAATCTTAATAATTAGGTATACTTTTTAATTTACCGAGTTTACATTAATAAGATCAGAAAGCAAAAATTAACTTTTAATAAATTTAAGTTTTCTTATTATAAATATTATTGAAGGGATGAGTTAAAAGATATATTCAAGATTCATCTCTTTAATTTTTATAAAATGTTTTAATAAAATAAAATTAAAAATAATTTAAAATTAAGTTTTCTAAATTTTGTTTATAAAAATTAGCAAAATAAGAAAATTAATTTTTAAAGCAAGTGACTTGTGTAACAGAATAATAATAAAAGTTAAGTTATCAAAATCTAAAATTTTTCTAAAATTGAATATTTTAATGAAGTTGTTATTAAATCAATTTAAAACCTAATAAATTTAAAGACTACTAAATTAATTTTTTATTAAATAATTTTGATTAAATATTATATTTAATTAACAAAGAATCTTAATTTAGCTTTTCCGATTATTTTTCGATTAATATAAAAAAAACAAATTGTTTAAAACAAAAAAAATTGCAAAAATTACATGAATAAAACCTTTTTTCCCCTTTGTACAGACATTTTTGGTTAAAATCAAATTATTCTTTATTTTTCGTCTTATTAAAAATATTTATATACCTTTTTATCTAGACAAGTTACTACAACTGACCACAACTAACCACAATAGGCAAATAATCCACTAAAATTATTATTTTATATTCAAATCTATTTCGTGGGAACAAAAACAATAAGAGATAGACTTTAAGTTAGCCCAAATCAATTATTTTTTAAAAAGTTTTACTTTAGAAGAGAGTTAGTTTTAAATATCCTTCATAATACAAAAATTATTAAACAATTCTTAAAATCTTATAAATTAATTAGGTATACTTTTTAAATTTACCGTAGTATCTTTAACAAATTACGAAATAAGATCAGAAAGTCAAAAATTAACTTTTTTTTAATAAATTTTTAAGTTTTCTTGACCTAAATGAAAATGTTAGAATTTTTTCTAAAAATAGTAATTGGAAAGGGGGCATGAGAAGTTAAAAGATATATTCAAGGAAATAGTCAGTCTCTGCTTAATAATTTTAAGTTACTTAACCCAAAATGCTTTGTTTAAATTGAAAAAAATAATAAATTTAAAAAAATTACATATTTAAAAAATTAAAGTCTTATCCTAGAATTTTTAGTGTTTTTATTACTTGCCCATATAAAAATTAGCAAACAAATCAAGAAAATTATAATTTTTTACCAGCAAGTGACTTGTGAGAACAAAAAATAATAATAAATAGTGTTTAAGTTATCCAAAATCAAAATATTTTTCTAAAATTGTTTACTTTTAATGATGGTTAGTTAGAAATCAATTCTAAAAACCTAATAAATGAATAAAGGATACTAAATTAATCTTTTTATATAAAAAAATTGATTGAAATACTTATAATTTTATTAAAAAGAATCTAATTTTGCTTTTCGATTATATTTATTAAGAAAATAAACAAATTTTTTAAAAAAACAAAAAAATTGCAAAAATTACATGAATAAAACCTTTTTTTCCCCTTTTGTACAGAAATTTTTGGTTAAAATCAAGTTATTCTTTATTTTTCGTCTTATTAAAAATATTTATATACCTTTTTATCTAGACAAGTTACTACAACTGACCACAACTAACCACAATAGGCAAATAATCCACTAAAATTATTATTTTATATTCCAATCTATTTCGTGGGAACAAAAAACAATAAGAGATAGACTTTAGGTTAGCCCAAATCAATTATTTTTTAAAAAGTTTCACTTTAGAAGAGAGTTAGTTTTAAATATCCTTCATAATACAAAAATTATTAAACAATTCTTAAAATCTTATAAATTAATTAGGTATACTTTTTAAAATTTACCGTAGTATCTCTAACAAATTACGAAATAAGATCAGAAAGGCAAAAATTAACTTTATTTTAATAAATTTTTAAGTTTTCTTGACCTAAATGAAAAATGTTAGAATTTTTTCTGAAAATAGTAATTGGAAAGGGGGAATGAGAAGTTAAAAGATATATTCAAGGAAATAGTCAGTCTCTGCTTAATAATTTTAAGTTACTTAACCCAAGATGCTTTGTTTAAATTGAAAAGAATAATAAATTAAAAAAATTACTTATTTAAAAATTAAAGTCTTATCCTAGAATTTTTAGTGTTTTTATTACTTGCCCATATAAAAATTAGCAAACAATTCAAGAAAATTATAATTTTATAACAGCAAGTGACTTGTGAGAACAAAAATAATAATAAATAGTGTTTAAGTTATCCAAAATCAAAATATTTTTATAAAATTGTTTACTTTTAATGATGGTTAGTTAGAAATCAATTCTAAAAACCTAATAAATGAATAAAGGATACTAAATTAATCTTTTTATCTAAAAAAATTGATTAAAATGCTTATAATTTTATTAAAAGAATCTAATTTTTGCTTTTCCGATTATATTTATTAAGAAAATAAAACAAATTGTTTAAAACAAAAAAAATTACAAAAATTACATGAATAAAACCTTTTTTTCCCTTTTGTACAGAAATTTTTGGTTAAAATCAAATTATTCTTTATTTTTCGTCTTATTAAAAATATTTATATACCTTTTTATCTAGACAAGTTACTACAACTGACCACAACTAACCACAATAGGCAAATAATCCACTAATATTATTATTTTATATTTAAATCTATTTCGTGGGAACAAAAAACAATAAGAGATAGACTTTAGGATAGCCCAAATCAATTATTTTTTAAAAAAGTTTCACTTTAGAAGAGAGTTAGTTTTAAATATCCTTCATAATACAAAAATTATTAAACAATTCTTAAAATCTTATAAATTAATTAGGTATACTATTTAAAATTTACCGTAGTATCTCTAACAAATTTCGAAATAAGATCAGAAAGGCAAAATTAACTTTTTTAATAAATTTTTAAGTTTTCTTGACCTAAATGAAAATGTTAGAATTTTTTCTAAAAATAGTAATTGGAAAGGGGGAATGAGAAGTTAAAAGATATATTCAAGGAAATAGTCAGTCTCTGCTTAATAATTTTAAGTTACTTAACCCAAAATGCTTTGTTTAAATTGAAAAAAATAATAAATTAAAAAAAATTACTTATTTAAAAAATTTAAGTCTTATCCTAGAATTTTTAGTGTTTTTATTACTTGCCCATATAAAAATTAGCAAACAATTCAAGAAAATTATAATTTTTTAACAGCAAGTGACTTGTGAGAACAAAAGATAATAATAAATAGTGTTTAAGTTATCCAAAATCAAAATATTTTTATAAAATTGCTTCTTTTAATGATGGTTAGTTAGAAATCAATTCTAAAAACCTAATAAATGAATAAAGGATACTAAATTAATCTTTTTATCTAAAAAATTGATTAAATACTTTAATTTTATTAAAAGAATCTAATTTTTGCTTTTCCGATTATATTTATTAAGAAAATAAAACAAATTGTTTAAAAAAAAAAAATTGCAAAAATTACATGAATAAACCTTTTTTCCCCTTTTGTACAAAAATTTTTGGTTAAAATCAAATTATTCTTTATTTTTCGTCTTATTAAAAATATTTATATACCTTTTATCTAGACAAGTTCTACAACTGACCACAACTAACCAAATAGGCAAATAATTCACTAAAATTATTATTTTATATTAAATCTATTTCGTGGGAACAAAAACAATAAGAGATAGACTTTAGGTTAGCCCAAATCAATTATTTTTTAAAAAAGTTTCACTTTAGAAGAGAGTTAGTTTTAAATATCCTTCATAATACAAAAATTATTAAACAATTCTTAAAATCTTATAAATTAATTAGGTATACTTTTTAAAATTTACCGTAGTATCTCTAACAAATTACGAAATAAGATCAGAAAGGCAAAAATTAACTTTTTTTAATAAATTTTAAGTTTTCTTGACCTAAATGAAAAATGTTAGAATTTTTTCTAAAAATAGTAATTGGAAAGGGGCATGAGAAGTTAAAAGATATATTCAAGGAAATAGTCAGTCTCTGCTTAATAATTTTAAGTTACTTAACCCAAAATGCTTTGTTTAAATTGAAAAAATAATAAATTAAAAAAATTACTATTTAAAAAATTAAAGTCTTATCCTAGAATTTTTAGTGTTTTTATTACTTGCCCATATAAAAATTAGCAAACAATTCAAGAAAATTATAATTTTTAACAGCAAGTGACTTGTGAGAACAAAAAATAATAATAAATAGTGTTTAAGTTATCCAAAATCAAAATATTTTTTAAAATTGTTTACTTTTAATGATGGTTAGTTAGAAATCAATTCTAAAAACCTAATAAATGAATAAAGGATACTAAATTAATCTTTTTATATAACCCCCCCCCCCCCCCCCCCTGACCACAACTAACCACAATGGGCAAATAATCCACTAAAATTATTATTTATATTCAAATCTATTTCGTGGGAACAAAAACAATAAGAGATAGACTTTAGGTTAGCCCAAATCAATTATTTTTTAAAAAGTTTACTTTAGAAGAGAGTTAGTTTTAAATATCCTTCATAATACAAAAATTATTAAACAATTTTAAAATCTTATAAATTAATTAGGTATACTTTTTAAATTTACCGTAGTATCTCTAACAAATTACGAAATAAGATCAGAAAGGCAAAAATTAACCTTTTTTAATAAATTTTTAAGTTTTCTTGACCTAAATGAAAATGTTAGAATTTTTTTCTAAAATAGTAATTGGAAAGGGGATGAGAAGTTAAAAGATATATTCAAGGAAATAGTCAGTCTCTGCTTAATAATTTTAAGTTACTTAACCCAAAATGCTTTGTTTAAATTGAAAAAATAATAAATTAAAAAAATTACTATTTAAAAAATTAAAGTCTTATCCTAGAATTTTTAGTGTTTTTATTACTTGCCCATATAAAAATTAGCAAACAATTAAGAAAATTATAATTTTTTAACAGCAAGTGACTTGTGAGAACAAAAATAATAATAAATAGTGTTTAAGTTATCCAAAATCAAAATATTTTTATAAAATTGTTTACTTTTAATGATGGTTAGTTAGAAATCAATTCTAAAAACCTAATAAATGAATAAAGGATACTAAATTAATCTTTTTATCTAAAAAATTGATTGAAATACTTATAATTTTATTAAAAAGAATCTAATTTTTGCTTTTCCGATTATATTTATTAAGAAAATAAAACAAATTGTTTAAAACAAAAAAATTGCAAAAATTACATGAATAAAACCTTTTTTTCCCTTTTGTACAGAAATTTTGGTTAAAATCAAATTATTCTTTATTTTTCGTCTTATTAAAAATATTTATATACCTTTTATCTAGACAAGTTACTACAACTGACCACAACTAACCACAATAGGCAAATAATCCACTAAAATTATTATTTTATATTCAAATCTATTTCGTGGGAACAAAAACAATAAGAGATAGACTTTAGGTTAGCCCAAATCAATTATTTTTTAAAAAGTTTCACTTTAGAAGAGAGTTAGTTTTAAATATCCTTCATAATACAAAAATTATTAAACAATTCTTAAAATCTTATAAATTAATTAGGTACACTTTTTAAATTTTACCGTAGTATCTCTAACAAAATACGAAATAAGATCAGAAAGGCAAAAATTAACTTTTTTTAATAAATTTTTAAATTTTCTTGACCTAAATAAAAAATGGTAGAATTTTTTTCTAAAAATAGTAATTGGAAAGGGGGCATGAGAAGTTAAAAGATATATTCAAGGAAATAGTCAGTCTCTGCTTAATAATTTTAAGTTACTTAACCCAAGATGCTTTGTTTAAATTAAAAAGAATAATAAATTAAAAAAAAATACTTATTTAAAAAATTAAAGTCTTATCCTAGAATTTTTAGTGTTTTTATTACTTGCCCATATAAAAATTACCAAACAATTCAAGAAAATTATAATTTTTTAACAGCAAGTGACTTGTGAGAACAAAAAATAATAATAAATAGTGTTTAAGTTATCCAAAATCAAAATATTTTTCTAAAATTGTTTACTTTTAATGATGGTTAGTTAGAAATCAATTCTAAAACCTAATAAATGAATAAAGGATACTAAATTAATCTTTTTATCTAAAAAAATTGATTGAAATACTTATAATTTTTTAAAAAAGAATCTAGTTTTTGCTTTTCCGATTATATTTATTAAGAAAATAAAACAAATTGTTTAAAACAAAAAAATTGCAAAAATTACATGAACAAAACCTTTTTTCCCTTTTGTACAGAAATTTTTGGTTATAAAATCAATTCTTAAAAAAAACCTAATAAACTGAATAAAGGATAACCCTAAATTATTTTTTTATTCAAAATTGATTGAAATACAAAAAATAACTTTATTACCCAAAATCAATTTTTTTTATTATATTTATTAAGAAAATTAGTTAAATTGCTTAAAACAAAAAAAATGAAAAATTCTTAAAATCTTTTTTTTTTTTTTTTTTTTTTTTTTTTTTTTTTTTTTTTTTTTTTTTTTTTTTTTTTTTTTTTTTTTTTTTTTTTTTTTTTTTTTTTTTTTTTTTTTTTTTTTTTTTTTTTTTTTTTTTTTTTTTTTTATCCAAAATCAAAATATTTTTCTAAAATTGTTTACTTTTAATGATGGTTAGTTAGAAATCAATTCTAAAACCTAATAAATGAATAAAGGATACTAAATTAATCTTTTTATCTAAAAAATTGATTAAAATACTTATAATTTTATTAAAAAGAATCTAATTTTTGCTTTTCCGATTATATTTATTAAGAAAATAAAACAAATTGTTTAAAACAAAAAAATTGCAAAAATTACATGAATAAAACCTTTTTTCCCTTTTGTACAGAAATTTTGGTTAAAATCAAATTATTCTTTATTTTTCGTCTTATTAAAAATATTTATATACCTTTTTATCTAGACAAGTTACTACAACTGACCACAACTAACCACAATAGGCAAATAATCCACTAAAATTATTATTTTATATTCAAATCTATTTCGTGGGAACAAAAACAATAAGAGATAGACTTTAGGTTAGCCCAAATCAATTATTTTTTAAAAAGTTTCACTTAAGAAGAGAGTTAGTTTTAAATATCCTTCATAATACAAAAATTATTAGACAATTCTTAAAATCTTATAAATTAATTAGGTATACTTTTTAAAATTTACCGTAGTATCTCTAACAAATTACGAAATAAGATCAGAAAGGCAAAAATTAACTTTTTTTTAATAAATTTTTAAGTTTTCTTGACCTAAATGAAAAATGTTAGAATTTTTTTCGTAAAATAGTAATTGGAAAGGGGGCATGAGAAGTTAAAAGATATATTCAAGGAAATAGTCAGTCTCTGCTTAATAATTTTAAGTGACTTAACCCAAAATGCTTTGTTTATATTGAAAAAAATAATAAATTAAAAAAAAAAATTACTTATTTAAAAAATTAAAGTCTTATCCTAGAATATTTAGTGTTTTTATTACTTGCCCATATAAAAATTACCAAACAATTCAAGAAAATTATAACTTTTAACAGCAAGTGACTTGTGAGAACAAAAAATAAAAATAAATAGTGTTTAAGTTATCCAAAATCAAAATATTTTTCTAAAATTGTTTACTTTTAATGATGGTTAGTTAGAAATCAATTCTAAAAACCTAATAAATGAATAAAGGATACTAAATTAATCTTTTTATCTAAAAAAATTGATTAAAATACTTATAATTTTTTTAAAAAAGAATCTAATTTTTGCTTTTCCGATTATATTTATTAAGAAAATAAAACAAATTGTTTAAAACAAAAAAAAATGCAAAAATTACATGAATAAAACCTTTTTTTTCCCTTTTGTACAGAAATTTTTGGTTAAAATCAAATTATTCTTTATTTTTCGTCTTATTAAAAATATTTATATACCTTTTTATCTAGACAAGTATCTAACCACAACTGACCACAACTAACCACAATAGGCAAATAATCCACTAAAATTATTATTTTATATTCAAATCTATTTCGTGGGAACAAAAAACAATAAGAGATAGACTTTAGGTTAGCCCAAATTAATTATTTTTTAAAAAAGTTTCACTTTAGAAGAGAGTTAGTTTTAAATATCCTTCATAATACAAAAATTATTAAACAATTCTTAAAATCTTATAAATTAATTAGGTATACTTTTTAAAATTTACCGTAGTATCTCTAACAAATTACGAAATAAGATCAGAAAGGCAAAAATTAACTTATTTTTATTTAATAAATTTCTAAGTTTTCTTGACCTAAATGAAAAATGTTAGAATTTTTTTCTAAAAATAGTAATTGGAAAGGGTGCATGAGAAGTTAAAAGATATATTCAAGGAAATAGACAATCTCTGCTTAATAATTTTAAGTTACCTAACCCAAAATGCTTTGTTTAAATTGAAAAGAATAATAAATTAAAAAAAAATTACTTATTTAAAAAAATTAAAGTCTTATCGTGAATTTTTAGTGTTTTTATTACTTGTCCATATAAAAATTAGCAAACAATTCAAGGAAATTATAATTTTTTAACAGCAAGTGACTTGTGAGAACAAAAAATAATAATAAATAATGTTTAAGTTATCCAAAATCAAAATATTTTTCTAAAATTGTTTACTTTTAATGATGGTTAGTTAGAAATCAATTCTAATAACCTAATAAATGAATAAAGGATACTAAATTAATCTTTTTATTTAAAAAAATTGATTAAAATACTTATAATTTTATTAAAAAGAATCTAATTTTTGCTTTTCCGATTATATTTATTAAGAAAATAAAACAAATTGTTTAAAACAAAAAAAAAATTGCAAAAATTACATAAATAAAACCTTTTTTTCCCCTTTTGTACAGAAATTTTTGGTTAAAATCAAATTATTCTTTATTTTTTTGTCTTACTAAAAATATTTATATACCTTTTTATCTAGACAAGTTACTACAACTGACCACAACTAACCACAATAGGCAAATAATCCACTAAAATTATTATTTTATATTCAAATCTACTTCGTGGGAACAAAAAACAATAAGAGATAGACTTTAGGTTAGCCCAAATCAATTATTTTTTAAAAAAGTTTTACTTTAGAAGAGATTTAGTTATAAATATCCCTCATAATACAAAAATTATTAAACAATTCTTTAAATCTTATGAATTAATTAGGTATACTTTTTAAAATTTACCGTTGTATCTCTAACAAATTACGAAATAAGATCAGAAAGGCAAAAATTAACTTTTTTTTAATAAATTTTTAAGTTTTCTTGACCTAAATGAAAAATGTTAGTTTTTTTTTCTAAAAATAGTAATTGGAAAGGGGGCATGAGAAGTTAAAAGATATATTCATGGAAATAGTCAGTCTCTGCTTAATAATTTTAAGTTACTTAAACCAAAATGCTTTGTTTAAATTGAAAAAAATAATAAATTAAAAAAAAAATACTTATTTAAAAAATTAAAGTCTTATCCTAGAATTTTTAGTGTTTTTATTACTTGCCCATATAAAAATTAGCAAACAATTCAAGAAAATTATAATTTTTTAACAGCAAGTGACTTGTGAGAACAAAAAATAATAATAAATAGTGTTTAGGTTATCCAAAATCAAAATATTTTTCTAAAATTGTTTACTTTTAATGATGGTTAGTTAGAAATCAATTCTAAAAACCTAATTAATTAATAAAGGATTCTAAATGAATCTTTTTATCTAAAAAAATTGATTAAAATACTTATAATTTTATTAAAAAGAATCAAATTTTTGCTTTTCCGATTATATTTATTAAGAAAATAAAACAAATTGTTTAAAACAAAAAAAAAATTGCAAAAATTACATGAATAAAACCTTTTTTTTCTCCTGTTGTACAGAAATTTTTAGTTAAAATCAAATTATTCTTTATTTTTCGTCTTATTAAAAATATTTATATACCTTTTTATCTAGACAAGTTACTACAACTGACCACAACTAACCACAATAGGCAAATAATCCACTAAAATTATTATTTTATATTCAAATCTATTTCGTGGGAACAAAAAACAATAAGAGATAGACTTTAGGTTAGCCCAAATCAATTATTTTTTAAAAGTTTCACTTTAGAAGAGAGTTAGTTTTAAATATACTCATAATACAAAAATTATTAAACAATTCTAAAATCTTATAAATTAATAGTATACTTTTAAAATTTACCGTAGTATCTCTAACAAATTACGAAATAAGATCAGAAAGGCAAAAATTAACTTTTTTTTAATAAATTTTAAGTTTTCTTGACCTAAATGAAAAATGTTAGAATTTTTTTTAAAAATAGTAATTGGAAAGGGGCATGAAGAAAGATATATTCAAGGAAATAGTCAGTCTCCTTAATAATTTTAAGTTACTTAACCCAAAATGCTTTGTTTAAATTGAAAAAATAATAAATTAAAAAAAATACTTATTTAAAAATTAAAGTCTTATCCTAGAATTTTTAGTGTTTTATTACTTGCCCATATAAAAATTAGCAAACAATTCAAGAAAATTATAATTTTTTAACAGCAAGTGACTTGTGAGAACAAAAATAATAATAAATAGTGTTTAAGTTATCCAAAATCAAAATATTTTTCTAAAATTTTTACTTTTAATGATGGTTAGTTAGAAATCAATCTAAAAACCTAATAAATGAATAAAGATACAAATTAATCTTTTATCTAAAAAAATTGATTAAAATACTTATAATTTTATTAAAAGAATCTAATTTTTGCTTTTCCGATTATATTTATTAAGAAAATAAAACAAATTGTTTAAACAAAAAAAATTGCAAAATTACATGAATAAAACCTTTTTTTTCCCTTTTGTACAGAAATTTTTGGTTAAAATCAAATTATTTTTATTTTTCGTCTTATTAAAAATATTTATATACCTTTTTATCTAGACAAGTTACTACAACTGACCACAACTAACCACAATAGGCAAATAATCCACTAAAATTATTATTTTATATTCAAATCTATTTCGTGGGAACAAAAAACAATAAGAGATAGACTTTAGGTTAGCCCAAATCAATTATTTTTTAAAAAAGTTTCACTTTAGAAGGAGTTAGTTTTAAATATCCTTCATAATACAAAAATTATTAAACAATTCTTAAAATCTTATAAATTAATTAGGTATACTTTTTAAAATTTACCGTAGTATCTCTAACAAATTACGAAATAAGATCAGAAAGGCAAAAATTAACTTTTTTTAAATAAATTTTTAAGTTTTCTTGACCTAAATGAAAAATGTTAGAATTTTTTTCTAAAAATAGTAATTAGAAAGGGGGCATGAGAAGTTAAAAGATATATTCAAGGAAATAGTCAGTCTCTGCTTAATAATTTTTAGTTACTTAATTAATAATACAAAATGCTTTGTTTAAATTGAAAAAAATAATAAATTAAAAAAAAAATTACTTATTTAAAAAATTAAAGTCTTATCCTAGAATTTTTAGTGTTTTTATTACTTGCCCATATAAAAATTAGCAAACAATTCAAGAAAATTATAATTTTTTAACAGCAAGTGACTTGTGAGAACAAAAAATAATAATAAATAGTGTTTAAGTTATCCAAAATCAAAATATTTTTCTAAAATTGTTTACTTTTAATGATGGTTAGTTAGAAATCAATTCTAAAAACCTAATAAATGAATAAAGGATACTAAATTAATCTTTTTATCTAAAAAAATTGATTAAAATACTTATAATTTTATTAAAAAGAATCTAATTTTTGCTTTTCCGATTATTTATTAAAATAAACAAATTGTTTAAAACAGATACAAATTGCAAAATTACATGAATAAAAGCCTTGTTTTCCCCTTTTGTAAGAAATTTGGTTAAAATCAAATTATTCTTTATTTTTCGTCTTATTAAAAATATATATACTTTTATCTAGACAAGTTACTACAATGACCACAACTAACCACAATAGGCAAATGATCCCTAAAATTATTATTTATATCAATCTATTTGTGGGAACAAAAACAATAAGAGATAGACTTTGGTTAGCCCAAATCAATTATTTTAAAGTTTCACTTTAGAAGGAGTTAGTTTAAATATCCTTCATATACAAAATTATTAAACAATTCTTAAAATCTAATAAATTAATTAGGTATACTTTAAAATTTAGTGTATCCTTAACAAATTACGATGTCATTAAAAAAAATTTTCCCTAATGTGAAAATTTCAAAAAAGGGGTGGGGTTTTTTCCTTCTCTTTTTTCTTAAAAAGTTGAATTGTTTTTTAACCAGGTCTTTTGGGTCTTTTTTTTTTGCTCCGGTCCGTCTCTTGTGCTTCTATAATGTTTTCAATTAACCTGAGTACTAGGGAGGCTGCTATATCTAAACTGTTCATTTGTTCTGACTGTGCACTAATATTTCGTACTGCCCATAAAATGATTTTCATATGGTCTTCCTGCGTGATTTCTTTCAGTAGTCTGTACTGCTATCGACGTTGTACGACCCGGCTTTACCCGGTTCTGGATTCCTCCTTCTTCCAGATGCCCCACGTTGGGCGCCATGAGATGCTTGCGGGTCAACATCTCTGAGACTCTTAGGGTCAGTCACTTCTCCGTGGATCTTCTCAAGGGCCTCGGTTCTGGGACGAACCAAGCTGGGGCCGGACAACTTCCCGTACTTCGCCTTCTCACGCAGGCGGTCCCGCTCTAGCTTGTTTACAACAAAGTTTGTTACTTTTCCTTCCTGTCCACGAAATCCCGCACGGCGCCGCGCGTCGCGCTCAATTCTTCTCTGCTCCAGCGTCTTTAAAGCATTGGAAGCCACGGTCTCAGGGATTTCAAAATCCGTGTAGTATGGTGGCGTGCCGGCATTATATGGACTAGCTGCATAGTCCCCGGCCCACGCCACTTCCAAATGGGGATTCTCCGGTGCCTTTATTACTAAGTTCTGGTGTACGACCACGTTCCCCGTCTTCCCCAAAGTGTCGCCCACTGGTTGCGCATCCCTATTTGGCGGGAACAGAGGGGTCACCACCCCCGTAGCAGGACTTGCCACCTTCGCTGGGCCTCGAGGTACCTCCCGGACCTCATCCCGTCCGGTTACGCCCGCGGTCAGGGCCTCCAACACCCAACCCGCGCTGGTCGCCTCGCCATCTCCCTCTCCTGGTAACTCTAGGGGTGTTGCACCCTCTAACCGTTGCTCGATTTCGCCGAGTAGGGACTCCTTTTGAAGAGGAAGGAAAACTCTGCTGTTCGGGCTGCTCGCGGAACGTGGTTGAAGTTCCGTGGGTCGCCAATCCCCTATGACGGCCATCAGCGGGAATTCACATCCTGGCACACTAGTCTCGCTGTTAAAACCTTCAACCGCGTCTGGATTGGGTATCCCAGTATTCAACTCTGTTCCTGCTAGATCCGGGCCACCAATGCTTGTTCCCGAACAGGCGGTCGATCTCCTTTTTGTTGGTCTGGGATGCGGTTTAAGTCGGGAATCGCGATTTAACTGTGCCAAAGCTAACCTTTCCCCTGCTCTGTAAAATATTGCTTATTCCCATTACTGTCGCGCGGGGGTAGCGCAACGAAACCCTTAATCTTTTGCTTGCGAGACGCTGTCGTCTGCGATACAAGGTTCGGCTCCGCACCCGAGCGGCAGAATGGGAAATCCTAAATGTAGTCGCTATATCGGCCGCGGCGGAACATGCAACCCGCGGCGCCGAATTTAGCAATTTGTCGGTCACCCTATCAGCGGCGACGGCTGAAGGTGGTGGCGCCGAATTTGGTGACCGATTTTCCACCCCATCGGCAGAGGCAACTTCCCGAGGAAGCCGCGCCGCCGAAACTGGTGGGTCGTGAGTGTCTAGGGTGTTCATCTCTCCGGGCTTTTCTTTATTAAAACACTTATGTTTAATCATATATTTAAACTTTATTCTTAACAAATCCATTAATTCGTCACAAACTTCATCGAATTTACTATTTGAAATTTTCTTATTACTTTAATCCAAAATACCAGAAATAAATGATTAATTTCTTGTTTACAAAAAAAAAAAAATAAAAATGGATAACAGCCAAGGCGCTGATTCCGGCTTTCGGTTCCGATCTTAAAATATTACCACGACTCACAAGTTTATTTAAATTTTTGAAGCAAACAAAAACAAGTAACAAATAACCCCGAATTGGGTTCACTCCCCGTGAGGTTAAGCTTAACACTAATTAACCGAACTTCTTATAATTAGTTAACAATAATAACAAAACAACTAAACAGAAAACAAAATAACAACGAACTACTCTAAAGTGGAGCTGAAGGCTCAGAAAATAAAGCTCTCGAATCACAAAATAAAACTCTAAATCGCGCGGAAAGCTGGTGGAATAGGCGCACACAAAGAGATGAACACTCTATCGCTGTCGGCAGTTGTTAACACAACGCTGCACTAGCACGCACTGCCGAATCCCGTAACAGTTAAGTAACTTAAAATTATTAAGCAGAGACTGTCTATTTTCTTGAATATATCTTTTAACTTCTCATGCCCCATTTCCAATTACTATTATTAGACAAAAATTATAACATTTTTCATTTAAGTCAAAAAAACTTAAAAATTTATTTAAAATAAGTTAATTTTTGTCTTTCTAATCTTATTTCGTAATTTGTTAGAGATACTACGGTAAATTTTAAAAAGTATACCTAATAATTTATAAAAAAAAATTTAAGAATTGTTTATTAATTTTTGTATTATAAAGGATAATTAAAACTAACTCTCTTCTAAAGTGAAACTTTTTAGAAAAATAATTGATTTGGGCTAACCTATAGTCTATCTATTATTGTTTTTTGTTCCCACGATATAATTGTGAATATAAAATAATAATTTTAGTGGATCACTTGCCTATTGTGGTTAGTTGTGGTCAGTTATATTAACTTGTCTAGATAAAAAGGTATATAAATATTTTTAATAAGACGGAAAATGAAGAATAATTTGATTTTGACCAAAAATTTATGTACAAAAGAGGAAAAATAATGTTTCATTTATGTAATTTTTGCAATTTTTTTTGTTTTAAATAATTTGTTTTATTTTCTTAATAAATATAATCGGAAAAGCAAAAATTAGATTATTTTTAATAAAATTATAAGTATTTTAATTAATTTTTTTAGATAAAAAGATTAATTTAGGATCCTTTATTCATTTATTAGGTTTTTAGAATTGATTTCTAACTAACCATCATTAAAAATTTATTTAAAAAAGTTAATTTTTGCCTTTCTGATCTTATTTCGTAATTTGTTAGAGATACTACGGTAAATTTTAAAAGTATACCTAATTAATTTATTAGATTTTAAGAATTGTTTAATAATTTTTGTATTATGAAGGATATTTAAAACTAACTCTTCTAAAGTGAAACTTTTAAAAATAATTGATTTGGCTAACCTAAAGTCTATCTCTTATTGTTTTTTGTTCCCACGAAATAGATTTGAATATAAAATAATAATTTTAGGGATCATTTGCCTATTGTGGTTAGTTGTGGTCAGTTGTAGTAACTTGTCTAGATAAAAGGTATATAAATATTTTTAATAAGACGAAAAATAAAGAATAATTTGATTTTAACCAAAATTTCTGTACAAAAGGGGAAAACAGGTTTTATTCATGTAATTTTTGCAATTTTTTTGTTTTAAACAATTTGTTTTATTTTCTTAATAAAAATAATCGGAAAAGCAAAAATTAGATTCTTTTAATAAAATTATAAGTATTTTAATCAATTTTTTAGATAAAAAGATTAATTTAGTATCTTTATTCATTTATTAGGTTTTTAGAATTGATTTCTAACTAACCATCATTAAAAGTAAACAATTTTAGAAAAATATTTTGATTTTGGATAACTAAACAATATTTATTATTATTTTTTGTTCTCACAAGTCACTTGCTGTTAAAAAATTATAATTTTCTTGAATTGTTTGCTAATTTTTATATGGGCAAGTAATAAAAACACTAAAAATTCTAGATAAGACTTTAATTTTTTAAATAAGTATTTTTTTTTAATTTATTATTTTTTTCAATTTAAACAAAGCATTTTGTATTATTAATTAATAACTTAAAATTATTAAGCAGAGACTGACTATTTCTTGAATATATCTTTTAACTTCTCATGCCCCTTTAATTACTATTTTTAGAAAAAAATTTAACATTTTTCATTTAGGTCAAGAAAACTTAAAAATTTATTTGTTAATTTTTGCCTTTCTGATCTTATTTCGTAATTTGTTAGAGATACTACGGTAAATTTTAAAAAGTATACCTAATTAATTTATAAGATTTTAAGAATTGTTTAATAATTTTGTATTATGAAGGATATTTAAACTAACTCTCTTCTAAAGTGAAACTTTTTTAAAAAATAATTGATTTGGGCTAACCTAAAGTCTATCTCTTATTGTTTTTTGTTCCCACAAAATAGATTTGAATATAAAATAATAATTTTAGTGGATTATTTGCCTATTGTGGTTAGTTGTGGTCAGTTGTAGTAACTTGTCTAGATAAAAAGGTATATAAATATTTTTAATAAGACGAAAAATAAAGAATAATTTGATTTAACCAAAAAGTTTCTGTACAAAAGGGGAAAAAAGGTTTTATTCATGTAATTTTGCAATTTTTTTTGATTTAAATAATTTGTTTATTTTCTTAATAAATATAATCGGAAAAGCAAAAATTAGATTCTTTTTTTAATAAAATTTAATATTTTTAATTCAATTTTTTTAGTAAAAAAGATTCAATTTAGGTATATTCCTTTATTCATTTATTAGGTTTTTAGAATTGATTTCTAACTAACCATCATTAAAAGTAAACAATTTTAGAAAAATATTTTGATTTTGGATAACTTAAACACTATTTATTATTATTTTTTGTTCTTACAAGTCACTTGCTGTTAAAAATTATAATTTTCTTGAATTGTTTGCTAATTTTTATATGGACAAGTAATAAAAACACTAAAAATTCTAGGATAAGACTTCAATTTTTTAAATAAGAAATTTTTTTTTTTAATTTATTATTTTTTCAATTTAAACAAAGCATTTTGTGTTAAGTAACTTAAAATTATTAAGCAGAGACTGACTATTTCCTTGAATATATCTTTTAACTTCTCACCCTTTCCAATTACTATTTTTAGAAAAAAATTCTAACATTTTTCATTTAGGTCAAGAAAACTTAAAAATTTATTTAAAAAAGTTAATTTTTGCCTTTTGATCTTATTTCGTAATTTGTTAGAGATACTACGGTAAATTTTAAAAAGTATACCTAATTAATTTATAAGATTTTAAGAATTGTTTAATAATTTTTGTATTATGAAGGATATTTAAAACTAACTCTCTTCTAAAAAAAAAAAAAAAAAAAAAAAAAAAAAAAAAAAAAAAAAAAAAAAAAAAGGAAAAAAGGTTTTATTCATGTAATTTTTGCAATTTTTTTGTTTTAAACAATTTGTTTTATTTTCTTAATAAATATTATGGAAAAGAAAAATTAGATTCTTTTTAATAAAATTATAAGTATTTTAATCAATTTTTTTAGATAAAAAGATTAATTTAGTATCCTTTATTCATTTATTAGGTTTTTAGAATTGATTTCTAACTAACCATCATTAAAGTAAACAATTTTAGAAAAATATTTGATTTTGGATAACTTAAACACTATTTATTATTATTTTTGTTCTACAAGTCACTTGCTGTTAAAAATTATAATTTTCTTGAATTGTTTGCTAATTTTTATATGGCAAGTAATAAAACACTAAAATTCTAGGATAAGACTTTAATTTTTAAATAAGTATTTTTTTAATTTATTATTTTTTCAATTTAAACAAAGCATTTTGGTTAAGTAACTTAAAATTATTAAGCAGAGACTGACTATTCCTTGAATATATCTTTTAACTTCTCATGCACCTTTCCAATTACTATTTTTAGAAAAATTAACATTTTTCATTTAGGTCAAGAAAACTTAAAAATTTATTAAAAAAAGTTAATTTTGCCTTTCGATCTTATTTCGTAATTTTTAGAGATACTACGGTAAATTTTAAAAAGTATACCTAATTAATTTATAAGATTTTAAGAATTGTTTAATAATTTTTGTATTATGAAGGATATTTAAAACTAACTCTCTTCTAAAGTGAATCTTTTAAAAATAATTGATTTGGCTAACCTAAAGTCTATTCTTATTGTTTTTTTCCCACGAAATAGATTTGAATATAAAATAATAATTTTAGTGGATTATTTGCCTATTGTGGTTAGGTGGTCAGTTGTAGTAACTGTTAGATAAAAGGTATATAATATTTTTAATAAGACGAAAAATAAAGAATAATTTGATTTTAACCAAAAATTTCTGTACAAAAGGGAAAAAGGTTTTATTCATGTAATTTTTGCAATTTTTTGTTTTAAACAATTTGTTTATTTTCTTAATAAATATAATCGGAAAAGCAAAAATTAGATTCTTTTAATAAAATTATAAGTATTTTAATCAATTTTTTTAGATAAAAAGATTAATTTAGTATCCTTTATTCATTTATTAGGTTTTAGAATTGATTTCTAACTAACCATCATTAAAAGTAAACAATTTTGGAAAAATATTTTGATTTTGGATAACTTAAACACTATTTATTATTATTTTTTGTTCTCAAAGTCACTTGCTGTTAAAAAATTATAATTTTCTTGAATTGTTTGCTAATTTTTATATGGACAAGTAATAAAAACACTAAAAATTCTAGGATAAGACTTTAATTTTTTAAATAAGTAATTTTTTTAATTTATTATTCTTTTCAATTAAACAAAGCATTTTGGTTAGTAACTTATAATTATTAACAGACTGACTATTTCCTGAATATATCTTTTAACTTCTCATGCACCCTTTCCAATTACTATTTTTAGAAAAATTCTAACATTTTTCATTTAGGTCAAGAAAACTTAAAAATTTATTAAAAAAAGTTAATTTTTGCCTTCTGATCTTATTTCGTAATTTGTTAGAGATACTACGGTAAATTTTAAAAAGTATACCTAATTAATTTATAAGATTTTAAGAATTGTTTAATAATTTTTGTATTATGAAGGATATTTAAAACTAACTCTCTTCTAAATGAAACTTTTTAAAAATAATTGATTTGTAACCTGAAGTCTATCTCTTATTGTTTTTGTTCCCACGAAATAGATTTGAATATAAAAATAATTTTAGTGATTATTTGCCTCTTGTGGTTAGTTGTGGTCAGTTGTAGTAACTTGTCTAGATAAAAGTATAAAATATTTTAATAAGACGAAAAAAAAGAATAATTTGATTTTAACCAAAAATTTCTGTACAAAGGGGAAAAAAGGTTTTAATCATGTAATTTTTGCAATTTTTTGTTTTAAACAATTTGATTTATTTTCTTAATAAATATTATCGGAAAAGCAAAAATTGATTCTTTTAATAAAATTATAAGTTTTTAATCAATTTTTTTTTAGATAAAAAGATTAATTTAGTATCCTTTATTCATTTATTAGGTTTTTAGAATTGATTTCTAACTAACCATCATTAAAAGTAAACAATTTTAGAAAAATATTTGGATTTTGGATAACTTAAACACTATTTATTATTATTTTTTGTTCTTACAAGTCACTTGCTGTTAAAAAATTATAATTTTCTTGAATTGTTTGCTAATTTTTATATGGGCAAGTAATAAAAACACTAAAAATTCTAGGATAAGACTTCAATTTTTTAAATAAGTAATTTTTTTTTTAATTTAATATTTTTTTCAATTTAAACAAAGCATTTTGTGTTAAGTAACTTAAAATTATTAAGCAGAGACTGACTATTTCCTTGAATATATCTTTTAACTTCTCATTCCCCCTTTCCAATTACTATTTTTAGAAAAAAATTCTAACATTTTTCATTTAGGTCAAGAAAACTTAAAAATTTATTTAAAAAAAGTTAATTTTTGCCTTTATGATCTTATTTCGTAATTTGTTAGAGATACTACGGTAAATTTTAAAAAGTATACTTAATTAATTTATAAGATTTTAAGAATTGTTTAATAATTTTTGTATTATGAAGGATATTTAAAACTAACTCTTCTAAAGTGAAACTTTTTTAAAAAATAATTGATTTGGGCTAACCTAAAGTCTATCTCTTATTGTTTTTTGTTCCCACGAAATAGATTTGAATATAAAATAATAATTTTAGTGGATTATTTGCCTATTGTGGTTAGTTGTGGTCAGTTGTAGTAACTTGTCTAGATAAAAAGGTATATAAATATTTTTAATAAGACGAAAAATAAAGAATAATTTGATTTTAACCAAAAATTTCTGTACAAAAGGGGAAAAAAGGTTTTATTCATGTAATTTTTGCATTTTTTTTTGTTTTAAACAATTTGTTATATTTTCTTAATAAATATAATAGGAAAAGCAAAAATTAGATTCTTTTTAATAAAATTATAAGTATTTTAATCAATTTTTTTAGATAAAAAGATTAATTTAGTATCCTTTATTCATTAATTAGGTTTTTAGAATTGATTTCTAACTAACCATCATTAAAAGTAAACAATTTTAGAAAAATATTTTGATTTTGGATAACTTAAACACTATTTATTATTATTTTTGTTCTCACAAGTCACTTGCTATTAAAAAATTATAATTTTCTTGAATTGTTTGCTAATTTTTATATGGACAAGTAATAAAAACACTGAAAATTCTAGGATAAGACTTTAATTTTTTAAATAAGTAATTTTTTTTAAATTTATTATTCTTTTCAATTTAAACAAAGCATTTTGGGTTAAGTAACTTATAAATATTAAGCAGGGACTGACTATTTCCTTGAATATATCTTTTAACTTCTCATGCACCCTTTCCAATTACTATTTTTAGAAAAAAATTCTAACATTTTTCATTTAGGTCAAGAAAACTTAAAAATTTATTAAAAAAAAGTTAATTTTTGCCTTTCTGATCTTATTTCGTAATTTGTTAGAGATACTACGGCAAATTTTAAAAAGTATACCTAATTAATTTATAAGATTTTAAGAATTGTTTAATAATTTTTGTATTATGAAGGATATTTGAAACTAACTCTCTTCTAAAGTGAAACTTTTTTAAAAAATAATTGATTTGGGCTAACCTAAAGTCTATCTCTTATTGTTTTTTGTTCCCACAAAATAGATTTGAATATAAAATAATAATTTTAGTGGATTATTTGCCTATTGTGGTTAGTTGTGGTCAGTTGTAGTAACTTGTCTAGATAAAAAGGTATATAAATATTTTTAATAAGACGAAAAATAAAGAATAATTTGACTTTAACCAAAAGTTTCTGTACAAAAGGGGAAAAAAAGGTTTTATTCATGTAATTTTTGCAATTTTTTTTTGATTTAAACAATTTGCTTTATTTTCTTAATAAATATAATCGGAAAAGCAAAAATTAGATTATTTTTAATAAAATTATAAGTATTTTAATCAATTTTTTTAGATAAAAAGATTAATTTAGTATCCTTTATTCATTTATTAGGTTTCTAGAATTGATTTCTAACTAACCATCATTAAAAGAAAACAATTTTAGAAAAATATTTTGATTTTGGATAACTTAAACACTATTTATTATTATTTTTTGTTCTCACAAGTCACTTGCTGTTAATAAATTATAATTTTCTTAAATTGTTTGCTAATTTTTATATGGACAAGTAATAAAAACACTAAAAATTCTAGGAAAAGAGTTTAATTTTTTAAATAAGTAATTTTTTTTTTAATTTATTATTTTTTTCAATTTAAACAAAGCATTTTGGGTTAAGTAACTTAAAATTATTAAGCAGAGACTGACTATTTCCTTGAATATATCTTTTAACTTCTCATGCCCCATTTCCAATTACTATTTTTAGAAAAAAATTATAACATTCTTCATTTAGTCAAGAAAACTTAAAAATTTATTAAAAATATGTTAATTTTTGCCTTTCTGATCTTATTTCGTAATTTGTTAGAGATACTACGGTAAATTTTAAAAAGTATACCTAATTAATTTAAAAGATTTTAAGAATTGTTTAATAATTTTTGTATTATGAAGGATATTTGAAACTAACTCTCTTCTAAAGTGAAACTTTTTTAAAAAATAATTGATTTGGACTAACCTAAAGTCTATCTCTTATTGGTTTTTGTTCCCACGAAATAGATTTGAATATAAAATAATAATTTTAGTGGATTATTTGCCTATTGTGGTTAGTTGTGGTCAGTTGTAGTAACTTGTCTAGATAAAAAGGTATATAAATATTTTTAATAAGACGAAAAATAAAGAATAATTTGATTTTAACCAAAAATTTCTGTACAAAAGGGGAAAAAAAAGTTTTATTCATGTAATTTTTGCAATTTTTTTTTGTTTTAAACAATTTGTTTTATTTTTAATAAATATAATCGGAAAAGCAAAAATTAGATTTTTTTTAATAAAATTATAAGTATTTTAATCAATTTTTTTAGATAAAAAGATTAATTTAGTATCCTAATAAATATTAGGTTTTTAGAATTGATTTCTAACTAACCATCATTAAAAGTAAACAATTTTAGAAAAATATTTTGATTTTGGATAACTTAAACACTATTTATTATTATTTTTTGTTCTCACAAGTCACTTGCTGTTAAAAAATTATAATTTTCTTGAATTGCTTGCTAATTTTTATATGGACAAGTAATAAAAACACTAAAAATTCTAGGATAAGACTTTAATTTTTTAAATAAGTTTTTTTTTTTTTTAATTTATTATTCTTTTAAATTTAAACAAAGCATTTTGTAATAAGATATTTTTAATAAGACGAAAAATAAAGAATAATTTGATTTTAACCAAAAATTTCTGTACAAAATGGGAAAAAAAAGGTTTTATTCATGTAATTTTTGCAATTTTTTTTTTGTTTTAAACAATTTGTTTTATTTTCTTAATAAATATAATCGGAAAAGCAAAAATTAGTTTCTTTTTAATCCACTAAAATTATTATTTTATATTCAAATCTATTTCGTGGGAACAAAAAACAATAAGAGATAGACTTTAGGTTAGCCCAAATCAATTATTTTTTTAAAAAGTTTCACTTTAGAAGAGAGTTAGTTTAAATATCCTTCATAATACAAAAATTATTGAACAATTCTTAAAATCTTATAAATTAATTAGGTATACTTTTTAAAATTTACCGTAGTATCTCTAACAAATTACGAAATAAGATCAGAAAGGCAAAAATTAACTTTTTTTAATAAATTTTTAAGTTTTCTTGACCTAAATGAACAATGTTAGAATTTTTTTCTAAAAATAGTAATTGGAAAGGGGGAATGAGAAGTTAAAAGATATATTCAAGGAAATAGTCAGTCTCTGCTTAATAATTTTAAGTTACTTAACATAAAATGCTATGTTTAAATTGAAAAAAATAGTAAATAAAAAAAAAATTACTTATTTAAAAAATTAAAGTCTTATCCTAGAACTTTTAGTGTTTTCGTTACTTGCCCATATAAAAATTAGCAAACAATTCAAGAAAATTATAATTTTTTAACAGCAAGTGACTTGTGAGAACAAAAAATAATAATAAATAGTGTTTAAGTTATCCAAAATCAAAATATTTTTCTAAAATTGTTTACTTTTAATGATGGTTAGTTAGAAATCAATTCTAAAAACCTAATAAATGAATAAAGGATATTAAATTAATCTTTTTATCTAAAAAAATTGATTGAAATACTTATAAATTTATTAAAAAGAATCTAATTTTTGCTTTTCCGATTATATTTATTAAGAAAATAAAACAAATTGTTTATAACAAAAAAAAAATTGCAAAACTTACATGAACAAAACCTTTTTTTCCCCTTTTGTACAGAAATTTTTGGTTAAAATCAAATTATTCTTTATTTTTCGTCTTATTAAAAATATTTATATACCTTTTTATCTAGACAAGTTACTACAACTGACCACAACTAACCACAATAGCCAAATAATCCACTAAAATTATTATTTTATATTCAAATTATTTCGTGGGAACAAAACAATAAAAGAAAAGACTTTAGGTTAGCCCAAATCAATTATTTTTTAAAAAAGTTACACTTTAGAAGAGAGTTAGTTTTAAATATCCTACATAATACAAAAAATTTTTAAACAATTCTAAAAAACTTATAAATTAATTAGGTATACTTTTTAAACTTTACCGTAGTATCTCTAACAAATTACGAAATAAGATCAGAAAGGCAAAAATTAACTTTTTTTTAATAAATTTTTAAGTTTTTTGACCTAAATGAAAAAAGGTAGAATTGTTTTCTAAAAATAGTAATTGGGAAAGGGGCAAGAGAAGTTAAAAGATATATTCAAGGAAATAGTCAGTCTCTGCTTAATAATTTTAAGTTACTTAACCCAAAAAAGCTTTGTTTAAATTGAAAAAAAAATAAATTAAAAAAAAATTACTTTATTTAAAAATTAAAGTCTTATCCTAAAATTTTTAGTGTTTTTATTACTTGTCCATATAAAAATTAGCAAACAATTCAAGAAAATTGTAATTTTTTAACAGCAAGTGACTTGTGAGAACAATAAATAATAATAAATAGTGTTTAAGTTATCCAAAATCAAAATATTTTTCTAAAATTGTTTACTTTTAATGATGGTTAGTTAGAAATCAATTCTAAAAACCTAATAAATGAATAAAGAATACTAAATTAATCTTTTTATCTAAAAAAATTGATTAAAATACTTATAATTATATTTAAAAAAAATCAATCTAATTTTTGTTTTTGCCGATTATTATTTATTAAGAAAATAAAAAAAACAAATTGTTTTAAAACAAAAAAATTTTAACAAAAAAATTACATGAATAAAACCTTTTTTTTTCCCCTTTTGTACAGAAATTTTTGGTTAAAATCAAATTATTCTTTATTTTTCGTCTTATTAAAAATATTTATATACCTTTTTATCTAGACAAGTTACTACAACTGACCACAACTAACCACAATAGGCAAATAATCCACTAAAATTATTATTTTATATTCAAATCTATTTCGTGGGAATAAAAAACAATAAGATATAGACTTTAGGTTAGCCCAAATCAATTATTTTTTAAAAAAGTTTCACTTTAGAAGAGAGTTAGTTTTAAATATCCTTCATAAAACAAAAATTATTAAACAATTCTTAAAATCTTATAAATTAATTAGGTATACTTTTTAAAATTTACCGTAGTATCTCTAACAAATTACGAAATAAGATCAGAAAGGCAAAAATTAACTTTTTTTTAATAAATTTTTAAGTTTTCTTGGCCTAAATGAAAAATATTAGAATTTTTTTCTAAAAATAGTAATTGGAAAGGGGGCATGAGAAGTTAAAAGATATATTCAAGGAAATAGTCAGTCTCTGCTTAATAATTTTAAGTTACTTAACCCAAAATGCTTTGTTTAAATTGAAAAAAAAAAAAAAAAAAAAAAAAAATTACTTATTTAAAAATTAAAGTCTTTTCTTAGAATTTTTAGTGTTTTATTACTTGCCCATATAAAAATTAGCAAAAATTTTTAAAAAAATTATAATTTTTTAACAGCAAGTGACTTTGAGAAAAAAAAATAATAATAAATAGTGTTTAAGTTATCCAAAATCAAAAATTTTTCTAAAATTGTTTCTTTTAATATGGTTGTTAGAAATCAATTCTAAAACCTAATAAATGAAAAAGGATACAAATTAATCTTTTTATCAAAAAAAATTGATTAAAATACTTATAATTTTTTTAAAAAGAATCTAATTTTGCTTTTCCTTTATATTTATTAAGAAAATAAAACAAATTGTTTAAAAAAAAAAAAAATTGAAAAAATTACAAAAAAAACCTTTTTTTTCCCTTTTGTACAGAAATTTTTGTTAAAATCAAATTATTCTTTATTTTTCGTCTTTTTAAAAAAATATTTATATACCTTTTTATCTAGAAAAGTTACTACAACTGACCACAACTAACCACAATAGGCAAATAATCCACTAAAATTATTATTTTATATTCAAATCTATTTCGTGGGAACAAAAACAATAAGAGATAGACTTTAGGTTAGCCCAAATCAATTATTTTTTAAAAAAGTTTCACTTTAGAAGAGAGTTAGTTTCAAATATCCTTCATAATACAAAAATTATTAAACAATTCTTAAAATCTTATAAATTAATTAGGTATACTTTTAAAATTTACCGTAGTATCTCTAACAAATTACGAAATAAGATCAGAAAGGCAAAAATTAACTTTTTTTTAAATTTTTAAGTTTTCTTGACCTAAATGAAAAATGTTAGAATTTTTTTCTAAAAATAGTAATTGGAAAGGGGCATGAGAAGTTAAAAGATATATTCAGGAAATAGTCAGTCTCTGCTTAATAATTTTAAGTTACTTAACCCAAAATGCTTTGTTTAAATTGAAAAAAATAATAAATTAAAAAAAAATTACTTATTTAAAAAATTAAAGTCTTTCTAGAATTTTTAGTGTTTTGATTACTTGTCCATATAAAAATTAGCAAACAATTTAAGAAAATTATAATTTTTTAACAGCAAGTGACTTGTGAGAACAAAAAATAATAATAAATAGTGTTTAAGTTATCCAAAATCAAAATATTTTTCTAAAATTGTTTTCTTTTAATGATGGTTTGTTAGAAATCAATTCTAGAAACCTAATAAATGAATAAAGGATACTAAATTAATCTTTTTATCTAAAAAAATTGATTAAAATACTTATAATTTTATAAAAAAGAATCTAATTATTGCTTTTCCGATTATATTTATTAAGAAAATAAAACAAATTGTTTAAAACAAAAAAATGCAAAATTACTGAAAAAACCTTTTTTCCCCCCTTTTTGTACAGAAATTTTTGTTAAAATCAAATTATTCTTTATTTTTCGTCTTATTAAAAATATTTATATCCCTTTTTTATCTAGACAAGTTACTACAACTGACCACAACTAACCACAATAGGCAAATAATCCACTAAAATTATTATTTTATATTCAAATCTATTTCGTGGGAACAAAAAACAATAAGAGATAGACTTTAGGTTAGCCCAAATCAATTATTTTTTAAAAAAGTTTCACTTTAGAAGAGAGTTAGTTTCAAATATCCTTCATAATATAAAAATTATTAAACAATTCTTAAAATCTTAAAAAATTAATTAGGTATACTTTTTAAAATTTACCGTAGTATCTCTAACAAATTACGAAATAAGTTTAGAAAGGAAAAAATTAATTTTTTTTTTTAAAAAATTTTTGTTTTCTTGACCTAAATGAAAATGTTAAAATTTTTTTCTAAAAATAGTAATTGGAAAGGGGGCATGAGAAGTTAAAAGATATTTTCAAGGAAATAGTCAGTCTCTGCTTAATAATTTTAAGTTACTTAACCCAAAATGCTTTGTTTAAATTGAAAAAAATAATAAATTAAAAAAAAAATTACTTATTTAAAAAATTAAAGTCTTTTCCTAGAATTTTAGTGTTTTTATTACTTGTCCATATAAAAATTAGCAAACAATTTAAGAAAATTATAATTTTTTAACAGCAAGTGACTTGTGAGAACAAAAAATAATAATAAATAGTGTTTAAGTTATCCAAAATCAAAATATTTTTCTAAAATTGTTTATTTTTAATGATGGTTAGTTAGAAATCAATTCTAAAAACCTAATAAATGAATAAAGGATACTAAATTAATCTTTTTATCTAAAAAAATTGATTAAAATACTTATAATTTTATTAAAAAATCAATTTTGTTTTTCCGTTATATTTATTAAGAAAAAAAACAA
>JAHBCN010009264.1:0-35714 GCA_019359885.1 Listronotus oregonensis | reverse complement strand
GCTTTGTTTATTAACAAAAATTCTTTTTTCAAGGCTCAAAACGAAGGACTTAATATTATTTTTTTTATTTCGTTCATCTTGATTATTAAAATATAAGTCTTGAAAAAGCAAAAGACAGTTTGTAATACCTAAAATATTTATAAACAACTAGATTAGGGCTCCAAAATCAATAGTACCTTTTTTTCAAGGTTCAAAACGAAGGACTTAATATATATTTTTTTTATTTTTTTGATCTAAATTATTAAAATATAAGTCTGGAAAAAGCAAAAGACAGTTTGTAATACCTAAAATATTTATAAACAAAAAAGATATAGCCTACTAGATTAGGGCTCCAAAATCAAAAGTACCTTTTTTTCAAGGCTCAAAACGAAGGACTTAATATATTTTTTTTTATTTCGTTGATCTAAATTATTAAAATATAAGTCTTGAAAAAGCAAAAGACAGATTGTAATACCTAAAATAATTATAAACAAAAAAGATATAGCCTACTACTCTAAAATCAGTAAAACTTAATTATCTTAGCAAAAAATTATCCCATCATGCTTTAGAACCTCTCATTAAATTAAGAATTAAAAAAACCTATGTTTTGCAATGACAGAAATGGATAAAAAAATGTTTTCGCAATAATTATCAACATTTCAAAAAATGGCTATTTTTAACGGTTTTTTGCATTTTTTTCATAAACAAATGAACCAAATCAATTTTAGCCAGGCTCAAATTATAGATTTTTTAATACCTAAAAAAAACATTTTAAACATATTCCTCTAAAATTAACAATGGCGCTTGCAGAAGCGAAAAACACGTTTTAAGCACTTTTAACCCTCCACCCCCACCCCTGCACACTTTTTTCGAGTCTAAAACTATAAGTCATATTCAGGTAATCACCCTCTACAACTTCCTACACCTTTTAACCTGTTACAAGTTAAAGTCATGAAAATTACCTACAGACTGGGCTATTATTGCATTTATGATATCTCCAAGAAATCTCCGACGATATATGTACGTGGTGCTACGATTCTGTTAAATGGAGACAAAACTTTAGAATATAGAACTCATCGTTTAAAAATTTGGAAATATTTTATATATAATAAAGTTACAACAAAAAATTTAAAAAAATCGATATTATTTTTTATGGGGTTAATTTAGGACAAAACTAGAGAGAAAAAAACATATTTTGCACTTTTTAACCCAGCAGAAGGTAGTGTTACTTATTTTGGACTTTGACCTTTTATTTTTTGACTATACAAAGAATATATCAAATATGGTCCTGATTACATATTATTACCGCTTATTTGCCGAAACTACATTAAAATTACCTTTAAAATTATTTTAACATAAAGATAACATCTTTTTGTTAAAATTAAACGTATTACTCAAAAATTATTTGGGAATAAGGTCCAAGCTGATTTAATGTACACAAAAATTTAAAGCCCAAGTACAACCTTACTTTGGTTGTCTTAAGTAAAGTAAGGGACAGTTAATTAACAAGGAAAAAATTTGAAGGTTTGGAAGGATAAGACCTCTTCATTCAGCAGGTATCACAATCTAGACACTGTGGAACTAAAAAAACAATTAAACGAAAAACCCCACGGATATTGTTAAAAAATTGTATTTATTCATTTATTTATTTATTTGGTTAAGATAACTTTATTTAGATTTTTTTCGTATAATTTGGACGCAATTAAAATATTTCATTAAAAATTTTAATTTGAAGTTTTAGTAAGTAAGGGTAAATCCGCTCGCCCATTTAAGATAGCTGTCCTTAACGTCAGTAGTAACGAGTGTTAACACCACCTCTATAGCTATCTCTTTTAAATTAAAAGTCCAAGTATCAAAATCATGTCGAAAATTAGATACTTTAAAAGACAATCTGTCAAAAATAGTTTCTGCTAAAGAAATCTGTGTTAAAAATGGCATCCCTCAAAGATGGCTTTTGTCAAAAACGACATCTGTCAAAAATGACACTTGTAAAAAAAGGCATCTATCCAAATATCATCTTTAAAAATAACATCTATCAAAATTACATTAGACGAAAATGACATTTGTTTTTAACACAAATTTAACTTACCCATGACGTTTTAAGAAACACTTATAATCTGTCAAAAACAAAACACGCACAGACCAAAAAAATCGATATTTAGGGCACTAAAACTTAAAAAAAAATTGTTGCAAACAGTACTTGGAGTATTTTAAATATGTATTGCATATATCAATATTCCAAAAATAAATGCCATGTTATATGCATCAAATCAGATAAAATGCGACAGAGAATACCTTGGATAAGTTACCGGCCAGTATGATTTGGTAAGATGTCATTGGAGCCCCTTTTCACTTCGTGAGAATTATTTTATAATTTTTTACAAAAGCTCAGACTTCTTTTTTTTCCTTAAAATGTCCCCTAAATATGCTACATAAATGCCTGTGTTTTAGTGCGTTCCAAGTAAAAATTTGCAGTTTTCAGAAGGTTTCCTTTAGTTGCGTCCTAAAACCTAGTTACTCATCAAATTTTAAGTTTTTACTGGTATTCAATTTTACCAACAGTTTATCATGTATATTTTAACAATCGAGTTTTGTATGTACACCGATGGCCCTGTATATTTTGGATTAGATATTTAGCTGTTTCCACTATATATCTCCTAATAAATATGCTTTGGGGTAGTTGCCGCTCTCGGCATGTGAAAAAATCGTGTAGCTAATGACATATGTCAAAGAAAATTAAGTTTTTTATACCATTTCACCATGTCCATTAAGGTGCGTACAGACTGGGCCAACGAACGCCAACGAATGGGTTCGTTCGAAGAAGTTTTGTTCAGTTTGGACGGTCCAGCGAAGGCCAACGAATGTTCGTTGGCGTTCGCTTTAGAGTGTCGGTAACATCAAAAGAAAAAGAGGGAATCGGCGAATCCGGTGTGGACGGTTCAGCCAACGAACGAACGAGCTATGAAAGCGTTTAGTTCAAATCTCCGGTGCAGTCAATACACGTATTTTTTTTTTTGAATTAAAATTTTTTTTCCCCCAATATGAATGAAAAAGAGTGGTCCAATGACGACCTATTTCTATTTAGATTTATACAGAGAAGAGCCACGTCTCTGGAATCCCCATAAATTTTTTGGGGTTTTTGTGTCCAACGAACGTTTGCTCAGACAGCGAATGCAATATGGACTTTTTTCAAAAACCAACAAACTTTGGGGGATCCATCCCCGAATCTCATTCGTTGGCGTTCTTTGGGCCCCGGTCTGTACGCACCTTTAAGCATTGGATGGTCGCCATTTTTATAACATTTACATAACTTCACATCTCGTCCAAGTCACATAGTTCTCTATTGAAGCCAAAGGACATTTGTCAGTTAATTTAAATTATATATTCACCAATCGATTATTAAGCTTTAATTTTATAATATTAATTAACAGTTTAATTTCAATCATTATAGAGGTTAATTTCGATTTAAGTCGATTGCTCCCGAACACTAGCCGATAAGAAAGCCGTTTTTGCGTAGATTTATATAAGACCTTAGGTTATGTATCCTAAACTTAATAGATTATTTCTAAGTTTCGTGTTTCCTGAGATATGACAGTTAATAGGTAGCAGTTGACAGATTACAGCCGCCATTTTTTCATGCATGCGTAGGAGCTTAGGATAGCTGCTCCTAAGTCATGTAGATTTTAATATATGACCGTTAACCAATAAAATTTGACAAGTGATAGCTGTCATTCTCTTCACGCATGTGTAACACCTCTATTATCTATTAGTTGGATCTCATTCACGTAAGCTATATTTCCTAAGTCACATGGTTTTCGACATATGGTAATTGACAGGTGGCAGTTGACAGGTTACAGCCGTCATTTTTTTACGCATGTGTAGAAACTTAAGATAGATCCCATTCACGTAAGCTAAATTTCTTAAGTCACGTAGATTTTGACATATGGCAGTTGACAGCTGTCTTTTTTTCGCATGCGCAGAACCTTAAAGAAGCAGTCCCCGTGACTAAAAACCCCTTTGACAGCTAGTGCCTGCGCAAATTAACTCCTCAAAAGGTGATCGAAAGCTTCATTCTCGGAGGCTCTAACTTTATCCATCTTCCTTTACTAATAAAATTTTTCTTCTCTAGCAACTTAATACAGCATTCTTATGCATCCTTTTTTTGTACATCTGAAACGAATTAAAATTTTCGCTTTATTCCTTCTTTTATCCCTAGAGTTTATAGACTACTTAATTTTTAAATATTTTTGATTGTTGAATAATCTGCCATTTTCAGAATAAGCATACGCGGTTAGGTAAAAAAGTTATAGTACCTTATTTCATTTTTGTAAATGAAACATCCTGTATATTTTAATCTAAAAATATAGCATATTAATTTTTTTTTAAGAATATAACACATTATGGATGATATTGATTTTCTATTCGATTTATTTAAACTTTATTACTCTAAACCACAGCAGGCTATGAAACAAAAGCTAATATCCTTTAATAAAACTATGTTGACATTTTAGTTGTTATTAACACTTAACGTCAAATTTATTTTTATATATAGTAATTTGTGAATATGACTTATCAACATTTTGACAAATTTGATATGATATTAGTTTATATTGAAAGTGAAAAAAAAGGAAGAAATGGTGCAAAATTTATACTTTTTCGCTACCGGATAGACGGCAACCATTTAAGGACATATTCCTAATAATTTAAAAACATACGATTTTTTTAAAACCGAGAAAAAAACTTATAATAATAAAACAAAAAATAAAAAAAAAACGTGGAAATTTTAGGCCGAAAATCGGGTAAGAATGGTATATCAGGTAATAGCTTTGAAAAAGTAGGTCAACTTTTATTGAAGTTAAAATTTTTTAGGCCCCCTTTTAAATTTTTTGGGTTATTGAATGGCTGAACCGCCCAAACTGGTTTGCAACGCTTATGAAAAAGGGAAAAAACCAGATACTCAGTGGCGTAGCATGGGTATCGGTTCCCCGGGGCGGAAGACAATTTTTCCGCCCTTTTAATTAGGTATTTTAATTTAATGTATACTTACATTAAATACATTAATTCTAGAAAGCTTTTCGGCAAGAGCAATCATTATTATTTTACATTATACAGCTTACATTTTAAATAAAAAAGTTTAATTGTTTTACATTCACGTTTATTAATAAAACAATTCTTACTTCAACCATTGTTATAACAGGTACAAGGATTATTTAACATGCATCGTGAAAACCAATTTTAAGTAGGTAATAGTACCTACTTAAAATTAGGGTTCACCTCGACGATCGACATGATTAAATAATTAGCGAATTAAATATAAAACGAAAATCAATTTTTAATTAGAATCAGGATAATTAGGAATATTAAGTAATATTTATATCTTTTTTAAAAAATATTATAAGAGATACTTGTTAGAGGTAAAAACAAAACTTCCGGCTTTATTCAAAAATGTATACGTCAACTTTTTTTAGGAGCAAAGTCTTTTATTGCACCATCAATGTCTTTATCATCAAACACTTCTTGTTCAATAGACAAGATAGCCAAATTTGTTAGTCTTAGAGTACTCATTGTCGACCTTGAATAATTTTTAATTAATTTCAATTTTGAAAAACTTTTCTTTCAGCTGGCTTTGCTTATGGCAGCTGTAAAAAATATTCGCCGCATGATTATAATATTGGGCAGAGTGTCTTCCAGCTGATATTTTACAATAAATTTAAATATTTCAAGTGAGTTTGCATTAATAAATTTATTTTCGTTGCCTGTAGCAGCAACGAAAGTCCGCAGTCGACGTTGTTCCAGCTTGAAATCCTGCTCGTCAATTTCAACAGATGCGTAGTCCAGATTACATTTAGTGCTGTCTGGATCTAATACTAATAATATAGCCGGCCTTAGATAAGCAAACTTATCGGTCAATTTCTGTAGCTGATGAAAACGCTCATGAATTTCTACAATAATTCTATCTAACGAAGAAAACAGCTTTCGTCTCAACTCATTTTCACAAGACAAGTTAGCATCTCTACTTCCGTCTTCAAAAATATTCGTCACAGGAATAAGTAATGAAAAATTTCGTGCTCTTTTCAATCGGACCTAATTTATAGTTGCGTTAAAAATTTTAAATGGTTAAAATATTGACAAAATATATTTTATTATTTACTGTGAAATTTTGCCCCCCTAAAAAGTGCCGCTCGGTGCGGGTCGCCCCCTCCGCCCTCACTCGCTACGCCACTGCAGATACTTAAATATGACCAAATGCATAGTGTATTTCCTTTTTGTGGATTGATTCTTTTATCGTCTTAAATTTAAGATTTGCAGATGTTAAATTGGGAAAGGTGAATAGGGAATCTCGTCTTGGTGAAGTCTTTAATTATGTCTTGTTGTCTTAAGCACACACCTCGCCACACACCCTAATTTTATTCTCTAAAATCTCTTTAAAATTTTAGCAACAAAACTCTTCCTACCTTAGAAAAATACAAATTAAAACTGAAATTTCAAAATCTAAAGCGCAGAATTTTGACGTCCAATAAATATTTAACTTATGTTGTTAATATTACCCAATATTTGCGACCTGTTTCACCTGGTGATGATGCGAGTAGATTGGAATTTTGTCACTGGTTTTTAAATAAATCTAACGAGGATCATTCTTTTTACAAAACATTATTTGGTCAAATAAATGTCGAATTACAAGTTGTGGTATTCTTAACCGACATAATAAATGACAACAAATACTACAAAATGACTACAAATCCCACGTGGTACGACCTGATCGTCAACAATGTCGATTATGGGTAAATAAGGGTTTTACCCTTTGGCAGCAGCAAAGCGCAGCCTAATATCTCATTTATATTTAAACTATTTTATTTTGAGCAGAAATTTATATTTTTTTTGTGTGACATTAGCACCGATTGTTCTACAAACTAAATCATATACTTTAATGGAATTTTAAGAGGCATTAAATATATTTTAAATTAAAAGAAAAATCGAAAAAAAAAAATTTGAAATTTTGTGTATAAAAAAAGCCATTCTAATTAATTATTTATGTATTTATAGGTCCATTCTGAAAAATATAACGAGTTAAGATACATTTTCTACTTCAATGATAAAAAAATTAAAGAAAAAGCTTTTTTATTTTTATAATTACTATATAGTGTTTTAATTTATTAGTGTTAATGTTTTTATTTAATAAAAAACTTGATTTACAAGTTGTGAATTATTAATCATGTGGATTAATGTCGCCAATGCAGCGAACCAAATAACCCCTGATAAATACAGTAGAATGCATAGGTTTCCATAATATTTAAGCAAAAACTTAGTAAGTTTGCCCTGGCCACTGAGGATCTGTTAAAAGTCCCATTGTGGTTTGTATGTTTTAAATTGTTTTTAAACTATACACTTAAAGAATTACAAATTGTAATTAACATCATTTCTTACACTAAAGCAGGAAAGTAAATTTAAAGGTATGTACCCCTTCCACGCGGCCACCGCATGCGTCTAACACTAATTGCGGCAAAGCACTCTAACTCCTACTCATGTTTTTAAATGTGCCTGGTTTCTTCCAAGCAGCCGTCGAATGCGTCCGCTGTCAACGACGCGATTGATGCGACTGGACTGCTGAAGAACCAGTGTAGTCGATCGTTCTGCGACTGATATTTTGTTTGTGTTGTTTTGTGTAAATGTCGGTGTTTTTTTTAATTGTTAAAAATTGAAACTTTATTTTTTAAATGAGATCCTGGATTTTCTATTACGCATTTTAAGAGCTTTTAAGATCCCAAATCCAATGATGTTTCGCACTTAAAATAAGTTTAATGTTTTCCCAAGATCCTGCCAAAAATATATTGTCTGACTCTCTCTAACATATGGTTTCTTATGAAAATTGCCATAATATAAATTTTTCGAATAAGTGCAAAACATTATTGGTTTTGGGAACTTAATAGCTCTAAAATACTAATTAAAAAATGCAGGGCCGTATTTAAAAAAAAACAGTTGATGATTACAGCTCAAAGACGAAACGTCGGTGTATAAATCTAATAACACTATCTTGTAGAACAGAAAACGTAGCAATGGAAATGTAAAAGTTATTTTGTTACATCGATTCAAATAAAGTCATAAAAAATAAAAACGAAATTGCGAATAATCGGTTTTTTCCAAAAGTAAGTATTCGAAAATTTTAAAGTTCTAAGGTGGCATTTTGATTAGCATCATATTGCGCAACTTTGCCTTTCATTTAACCGACCTCGTATCTCTTCAAGTTTCCGAGATCCTAATTATAAGACTCGAATTTGGTACACCTTGTACAGGTTACCTTAATACAATGGCTAATTTTTCGTCTGGGGTTATTGGATATTCAACTCTGTTGTCTGGGTCGGACTTTATATCGTCTTTTATTAAGTCAAGAATAAAACTAAACTCTGCTTTATTCAGTCTAAAATATTTTCTAAATTTCACTTCATCCTGTTGCAGATGTCGATTTATTAATGTAGTATAACAACCCTCATCGCGTCTTTGCTGAAATATTGGATTTATAGAGGCATTGCTATGTTTCAGATTGGCTAATTGTAACAGTATTTCGTCATCCTCTTTTTCTTCTAATAATAAATATATTGCTAGATCATCCATCACGACTCTTACCAAAAATTATTCCCACTAATAATTTTGCTATCGCGAGTTTGAGCCGGTCCTAAGAAACCACCTGATTAAACGGCGGCCGCATGCGTTAGTCGCATTGCAGCAGTCGCATGCGACCGCCGCGTGGAAGGAAACATACCTTTAGTCATACTTTAAATTAATGTTTTAGGAGTGTTTTTTCAAAATATCGTCGCTTTAGAATAATCGGAAGACAACTTAAATTGCTTATTATTTTTTTAAATATACTTACTGATAAAGAGTTCTGTGTTCTTTCTGGTAATATACAAATTCTACAGGAGGGCTACGGACGGGATTTCAACTTATCCGAGTATATTACCGGAAAGAACGCAAAAAACTTTATTAGTATGCAAAAAAAAACTTAAATTTAAAATTTTTAAGTTGTCTTAATATTATTCTGGAGGCGACCGGCTCTTATTTTTGTAGGACTCGCAATATTGCGCAATATTTATGTAGGACACCACATTTTTTGGTAACGGTCAAAATAGATATTTACCCTTGCAAAAATTTCCAAGAAGCTGAAAATTAACATAAACGTTAGAAATACCATTATAATGAAATTGTGTAAAGTCCCCTTCGATCCCATGCGTGCAAAAAAATTTATACTAGGTCAAAGTTTCCATTTTTTTTAATTTTTAGCGAAATGGTTAGTTTTATGATAAAAAAAACTTAAACAAAAATTGTAGATCATGCAATTGCCTACCAAAATTGTTTTTACACTTTTCCCCCTAAAATTCACCATTTATGAGAAAAAGCGGTCCTAAAACTTACTAAAGTTTTATTCCCTATACTATGCACAAGTTTCCACGCCACCTGAGAGGTAGTGCCTCGGTATCTTCTTGTTCTTCACGTCTACTGCAATGTTTACAATCACCGGGGCAAGGTCTTCTTGATAGAGCGTCAGCATTTTTATGGTTCAATCCTCTTCGAAGTTCAATTTTAAAATCGTATTCTTAAACACATTGTAACCATCGTGGTATTTGTCCTTCAGGTGAAATTTCTGACCATAAAGGTAGTTATGAAAGATTTGACGATAGCTAAAAGTTTTTTTTCTGGTCACACAATAATTTCGGTCAGGTTTTGAAAGAACTTTGCTGAAATGCGCTATTACTTTTTTTTGACCCTCTTGTAACTGTGACAAAATCCCATCAATGGATGTATTGCTTGCATCAGTGTCCACAATAAACGTTTGATTGGGTTGTACTGGAGGATTACAAAATAGTTGTAAATTTGTTGTTCTCGGTAAGTCGATGTAATGGTCTCGCAATATCAGCAAATTCCTATATAAATCTTCCATAGTAAGTGCACAGTGCCAGAAAGCTTCTAATTTTATGCTGGTTTTCGGTGTAGGCCAGTTTTGGAATAGCTTCTGTCTTCGCTGGATCTATTTTTACGCCTTCTTCGGTAATTATATGCCCTAGGTACTTCACATCTTTTTGAAAAAGGTGACATTTCTTTGAACTAAGCTTCAGGTGGGCAGATCTTGGCTTCTAAAAAACCTCTTCGACATTTTTTAGAAGTTCCTCAAATGTTTTTCCAAGAATAATAATGTCATCTAAATATACCAAGCATGTTTTTTAAGATAGTCCTCCATCAATCGTTTAAAAGTTGCAGGCGCATTGCATAGACCAAATAGCATGCCACAGTCCGGTTCCGGTGGGGAAGGCAGATTTTTCCTTATTTTCGGGATGAAAGTCTACTTGCCAAAAGCCATTTTTTAGGTTTAAAGTCGAAAACCATTTTGATCCCGTCAGCGTATCTAGAGTATCGTCTATTCTTGGTAAGGGAAAACTGTTCTTCTTTGTGACGTCATTAAGTTTTCTGAAATCAAGACAAAATCTGGTAGAACCATTTTTCTTCTTAACCAGGACTATTGGAGCTGACCATGTACTCTGGGATGGTTCTATAATGATTTTGCATGTCCCCAACTAACTTGTCAACTTCGTCTGGAAAAGTCTAGAATTAACTGGAAGAATTATTTTACTACAGGATGCAAGAAAAGTGTAAAATGGATGTATCAGCACCCTCAGGATAATCCGCAATGGCCGTCGAAAAAGGGAAAAACTAAGGTAATTTATTTCAAATAAATTATTAACCTAAATAAAATAATTCTAACCTTCTACATTTCTATTAACTAAACGTATATTTTTCCGTAACAACAGTTTTTTTCCTATGATGTAGTATGGTCTACATTATTGGATATAATACTAGTTTGTTATTTCTTTCTTTTTAAAATATTTTTAGGCGACATACATAACTGCAATACTTTATTCTTTATTAATGTGCAATAGCTAGATCAAAAGCCACTATTCCAAATTACATCTTTTTTGATCTTTTCCTAATTACATATAACGCGATACACCTCTAGTTATTACTTTATATCAAACCTGTCTTAGATCATTTATTATCAATTGCCGGCAAAGCTTACCTCAAAAAGAATATATTAAGCAAAAAATCCTCACCCACCCCTTTCTTATACCACATTATTATACGCCTTTAAAATTCATAAAATGATATCGCCTTTGTGGGAAGGTAAATTTAAACGTGTGCTAACTAAGGTGAATTATTAAGGTATTATGAAGGATAGAATTAGAATTAAATATTTAATCTCTTGAGACAAAATGTTGGTTATTAAATATAGGACATAGGTTGGTTGACAATTAATATTTCAGTAGGGTGTATAAAGGGTACAGGGTAAAAAATGATCTTTGCTACAAATAAGGAAAAGAAAAGAAAGTTCAAATCATATAATGAGTTTTTTATCTTTAAAGAAGCTGAACAAGACTTGTACAGGACGTCCAGAAAATATGTGTCCAAAGTTTTTAATAAATCCCTGGTGTCGGCTTAATTAAGTCAACTGGATTATACAGGGTCGCTTTTATGTATGGAAACGGTCGATTATTTGCTAAAGTAAGATAGCTAGCGAAAAATGTTAAATATGAAACTTTTAGGGTTTTTAGAAATCTATTACACTGCACATAAGCTAAGTATACAGGATCAGTCAAAAAGCCATGAAAGAACAAAGTTTCTTTATTTTAAATGGAACCCCCTGAATATTATTTAATATTTCAATTACTTACAAGATTCTGAAAAAAAATCACACTACATACCCAATCTCAACTGTTTTCGATATATCGAGTTTCGAATATCGTTTTCAAATAAACCTAATAACAATAATAAAAAAGACAAACTAAATATTAGTAAACAACAATTTAAAATCATATTTTATAAGGTGCTCAAAGTGTCCACCGTTTACCTCCTGGCAGTAATGAATTCGTTCAACAAAATTTTGTAGCGAATCTAAAAGGATATTGGGAGCAATACTGGAAATTTCATGCATTATTCTGTGTTGCAAATCTTCGATATTTTGTGGCCTATTTTTGTACACTAAATTTTTGATATGGCCCCAAAGGAAAAAGTCAAGAGGGGTCATATCAGGAGACCTAGCAGGCCATTCAAATGCACCTCTGCGCCCAATCCATTTACCAGGAAAAGTTTCCTTTAGATATTCCCTCAGCATCCGTCCTCCATGTGGTGGAGCCCCATCTTGTTGAAACCATATTTGTTCAGCCGGTAAATTGGGATTATTATGGTTCGGGAATAATCGTCTGAGCTGTGGAACAATATTCTCTTGTAAAAGTAATAAATATCGTTCAGAGTTCAAATTTCCATGTATAAAATAGGGTCCTATGACGTTTTCACCAAGAATGCCACACCAAACATTGGTTTTTTTGTGGTCGTTGGGTATGAACTTGTTCCATCCAATGTGGGTTTTGGTCTGACCAAGATCTACAGTTGTGTCGATTTACGTGCCCGTTTAAACAAAACGTTGATTCATCAGAAAATAAAATGTGGTTGACAAAGTTGACATTTTGATTCAATTTATCCATAATAATTTCGCAAAACTGAATTCTGCGATCAAAATCGTCTTCACTCAATTCTTGTAACAAATTAATTTTATATGGTATGAATTTTTCTTTTTTGGTAATATTTTGAATGGAATATCGACTCATATTATGATTTAAAGCCCGCTGTTTTGTCGAATTTATTGGATTTTCTACCACATCTAACATGACATTTAGAGAATTTTCTTCATTAGTAACGCTTACCGGTCTTCCACTTTTTGGTCGATCTTTCACACCTCCAGTTTCATGAAAACGCTGCAATGTTTTGGATAAAGTTGCCGCGAGACGAGACGAGACGAGATAAAGCCTTGTCTCGTCTCGTCTCGAAATTTCGAGACAATATATTTCGAGACGAGACGAGACAAGGGTCGAGACGAGACGAGACAAACGTTTGTCTCGTCTCGTCTCGTTTTGTCTCGTTTGTCTCGAGTTGTTTTGGTTTATTTCAATTAAATTAATTTCAATATATAGTGCATTAGTAATGTATGGGATAATTTCAATAAAAATTAGTTCGAAAGTTTAAGAAAAATGCTTGGACCCGTCGATTTTATTTTTAGGTACATGTTACACATTTTTTAAACTAATTTTTATGTCTGCACCGTGCACAAGGTGGTGATAAAAAGACATATTTTTTAAATGGAACCCACATATTCTATCATTACATTATTAATTTCAATGTTTAATTCTAGAAATGTTCATTCTCATTTTTTTTTACCAATTTTTAACTTTTTCCTTAATAATTAAGTATACCCAAACTATCCTAAATGGCAATATTCTTATACCTATGTAACTTTCTGGGTATAGAATATGAAGTAGGTATAGGAATTTCTAGAATTAAATAAATACAATCCAAAACTGTAAAAATATAAGTAGGTATAGGTATTCTATTTTAAATTAAAAAAATACTTTTGTAGCACCCTAATACTTTATGGACGTGCCCTGTCTAATTCAAAATATCGTTAAAATTTAACATACTATTTAACCATATACCTAATACTTACATAAGCACATTATCTACAAATTTTATATTAAAGGCACTAAATTACTTACTCCTCGCCATAGTTGACTCACCCTGTACACTATGTACCTACAAACTAATTGCAAAATCTGCTCCGAACTGGTATGTATTTTAAGAAAGATGCAGTTTAAATTAAAACTTTTTAAAACATAATAGCGGCATATCCTCAACTAATAGAAAAACATGCAAAAACAACCCTCTGCATAGGCAGCTAATGAAAAACATTTAAAATAAACCGAAGAAACAAAATACGTAAAAAAATACGGGCTGTCCCATTTATGATGTATCTCTTTTTTGGAACACCCTGTATAAATGCTTATATTTTTTTATAACACGCCTTGTAAAATAAAAGTTGACGTGATTGAGCTTTTCTTAAAATTATGTAGTTTTCTCAAAAAATTGGTGATTTCAGACTTTACGAACACCCATAATATGCAACTAAGAATAAAATAAAGAACCTAATAATTTGTTTTTTTTTATTTAAAATTAAAATATAGAACATATAAGTGACATAAAAATGTCCACAAAATAGAAAAAAAATCTAAAAGATCATAATGGAACATAAGTCATAAACTCTATTACAAAACACAGGTAAAATGTTGTCTAGAAATTTTTCTTATAATTATACAGGGTGTTTTAAAATCTTTAACAGCAGTTAGATCTTGCAAAAAAAGTCTCTATAAACATAAGTCCGGATATGCATCGTTTTGAAATTGGAAATACGCAGGGTCCTAAAGTTAAAAAGAAGCTTTTATTGTACATAATTTTTTGAAACAATTATTTTGATAAAACAACTTAAAATAGAACTTTTTCGTTATTTGAGTTTTTTTAGAGACAAAGTAAAACTCCTACTTTTCAAAAGGGTATAAAAAAAGAATCGATTTTAATTTTTTTCTTGAAAACAAAGCAAAATTAAATTTTAAAAAAATCAAGAGACAAAATAGTTGTATTTTAAGTTGTTTTATCGGGGGTAATCCCACGAGTGCTTAAAAATTGCGGATAATTTTTCACTATAGCGTGTTTTCTCATAATTTCACAAGTCCGAGGGACGAGTGAAATTTTTAAAGAAAACACGCATAAGTATAGTTGGATCATTTTTAAAATGAAAATTCGGTGCTCTTTGAAAAGAAAAAAAAAAAAAGTAGCAAAAAAGATTTGGTTTGAACTGCGGCAGCCTTTGCTTTTTATAATATGCCGCTTCCCGCACGTGTCTTTAATAATAGAACATATAAAAAGCAAAAGCGACCGACAATAAAAATTAAATCTTTTTGCTACTTTTTATGTTTTTTTTTTCTTTTCAAAGAGCACCGAATTTTCATTTTAAAAATGATCCAACTATAAAAAATTATCTGGTTAATTTTAAAGAACAAGCGGTATTTGGGGGTAATATTTCACGAATCAAAAACGTAGATAAAGTTTATTAACTAAAAATTAAATATTAATTTAACAAACAGTCCACAAACCACGTTGCCTAGACGACGAAAAATTTCCGCTGTAATTTTTCCATAATATTATTTCTTTTATGGGAAAATATGTACATGAGTGAAATATTCATAATTATTAAAAAATAATAAAACCACAGGGTGATATACATTTTAAAGCAATTAATTTTAGCTTCTTTTTTTAACACCCCGTATTTCTGAAACGATGCATTTCTTGACCTATATTTATAAAAACTTATTTTTGCAAGATCCAACTGCTGTCGAAGTTTGTAACTAATTTAAGAACTAGAAATATTTTGTTAAAGATTTATTACAGTTAGTTCACTGAAGTTTTAAGTCATTAAAATTTTTCGAGATGTCTCTTCTCGTCTCGTCTCGAGCTTGTCTCGAAGGATTTTATCTCGTCTCGTCTCGTCTCGAAATTCGAGACAAAATGCTCTCGAGACGAGACAAAATGGCTTCGAGACGAGACGAGACGAGACGTCTCGTATCTCGTGTCTCGCGGCAACTCTAGTTTTGGAAACAGTTGATTTAGTTATAGGTGGATGCAATTCATTAAAAATATTCAACACTTGGGTAAAAATCCGTGTTCTATCGCCGTACCCTATCATCATTAAAATTTCAATGCGCGCGAAAATTGTTCACAAATTGTAAATGTAAGTTTTTTTGGCATACTCTGTTGTCAAGATGACAAAACAACATTGTTATGGAGATAAATATTTTCTAAGGTAATTGATGGACTAGAAAATTAATGAATGTAATAATTTATTTGAAAACGATATTCGAAACTCGATATCTCGAAAACGGTTAAGATTGGGTATGTAGTGTGCCTAACATTTTTTTTAGAATCTTGTAAGTAATTGAAATATTAAATAATATACAAGGGATTCCATTTAAAATAAAGTAACTTTGTTCTTCCATGGCTTTTTGACTGATCCTGTATACTTAGTTTATGTGCAGTGTAATAGATTTCTAAAAACTCTAAAAGTTTTGTATTTAACATTCTTTGCTAGCTATCTTATTTTAGCAAATAATCGACCGTTTCCATACATAAAAGCGACCCTGTATTTGCAATTGCTTTGTTTAGTCGGTGGAGAACGTAATTTTTTTAGGTATTGTTTTTTTTTAATTTCTTGCATACGTACTAACTGATTTTAATGTTTTTGGGTATATAGTCTGACAGTAGAAATTTAGGTTTTTTAAATGTATAGTAATTGATATAAATAATATATATAATTGACTATAAAAAAGTGGAAGTTTTTATTAAAATAACATTTTTATTTTCTATGTCATTAACAACTTAAAAATCAAATACTTTTATCTGGTAATATAGGTCAAATATGTTTTAGCTCTTTAACATGTTTTCTTGAGTGAGCCGTTTTGCCAGAAAAAAAACATTGTCAGTTACTTACGAACGTGAATTAACTGAAAGAATAAAACAATAATTAAATACTAAAACTAATTGTTTTTTTAAAAGTCCTACTTAACTAAGACGACTCTTAAATTTTATGTTTATTTATGATTATAGCAAAATTGTATGAGAAAGAACGGTTAAAAATTTGTTACCTGTAGGGTAAGTTTGTTTATTTAAGTAAATGTAATGAAAACATTACTTAAACAAAGGTGCCAAAGAAATATTTATTATAAAAGGAGCATTTTATTTCAGTTCAGTTCAGTTCATTTTTACTTTTAGTGATTTATCACGTCTAAAATTGAGAAAAATAAAAAGCCGCTTTAACTAACCAGAACTAACCATGATCGACCAGAACTGAAGGCTTTTGAATTTGCCTAAATTATCCCTACGTAGAAGTTATTAACAAAATTGTATTTTTTTTTAATATGGTAGCAACATCTCGGAACTTTTGCTAAACAACAGCAGGTATAGTTAGCTCTTTCTAAGTAAAGTTGATCTGCCTATCCTCAGTTAACTCTTCCTGTAACATACATACCGATTTATTTTGAATATAATTGGTTAGTTGTGGTTAGTTAGTTAGTTAGATTACTGTTAACAAAAAAAAATCAGACCCTTTTCATTATGTCAAGATTAATAAAAAAGTAAATGGGTGTATTCTGCAAAATGGTAATATTTTCTTTACACTTATTTTTCTCAAATTTAAATAAACTTTTAATCTTTTGTCTTTTTTGTATTACAGGTAATATGGATGATTAAAGATTTTAAATACATTCAGTTCCGGGTAAATAAACTTGGGTTATCATAAAGTTAATAACAAGATAAGGTAATGACAAGAAAATCGGAACAAATGTATAGTGATACGCATTTAAAAACTAAAATTTTTATAGCCGACCTCTATACCACTAAGAAACATCATTTTGTAGTTTCTGTCTATTTATAAAAAGATTTAAAATCAGTTAGCACGTGTTCAAGATATTTAGAAAGAACTTATATTTTGAAAAAATTTTAACGCTATTTGCCGCCTGGTTTGGCGGCAATAGCCTGTCATAAAATTTGGTACACGTATTTGGCAGACACCCTGTATGGAGTCTAAATATCACGTGACGTAAGTGCTAGGTTGTTGGGTCTTTAACTCATCTTTCGCTCAGTTTCATCAACATTGTTTAAGTAAAAAAATATGGAATTACTGCATTTTACGGCACACAAGAAATGTTCTTTATTATCCCCGAAACGTTGGCGTCGATAGCTTGGTTATTTCTTGAAAAAGTTTTTAAATGTTTTTTTAGGACGATCTGGACCAAAGTGCCTGGCAAGAAATCCAAAAAATATTTTTTGTTAAATTATTTAAATTACATTTATCTTAAAATGTAAGAACAAAAATTAAAAAACGAACGTCGTGACAAATAAACACAAAAAACTTTTAAAAAATTATAAAATCCCAGAAAAACTACCCCTTAAGTTACCTAAGTTACTTTGCAGTGGCGAATCCAGAATTTTTAAACTTCTAATTTCTAATAAGTTAGATCTGAGAGCCACACCAAATATATACCAGATTTTTTTTTGGAATTTGCGAAAGTGCCTTTCTCCCAAAAAAAAAGATGTAAGCGAACCCTAGTTGTAATTTTTTCGTGAATTTGATATTTTTCGTCTCATCCCAGATTTTGCAAAATTATCTATGTTTTTCCAAAAACCATACCTACCCAGTTAAAATGTTTTCACTCAACAAATCTCTTATGTAAATATTTCAGATGCATGTCCCTAATTTCAAGAAAAATGCGCATATTTTTTCGAAATTTGGGATTTGAGGATAAAATTGATCAAATTTACGAAAAGAATACAAGTAGAGGATTTGCTTTTGGAAGTTCGATATTTCTCTGGGGTTACCCATAAAAAAATTTGAAAATTCTAGGTATAGATATAGACTATTTTTATGTGATCTGAAGTGCTGAATTTGAGATGTGCTAATAATTTTTTCGGCCAAATTTATTTTTTTAAATTAAATTTATGCATTTATTTCGTACAGCTATGTATTTTATTGTTTAGGGCAATATTTATCCTTATTTCTGAGATTTAAAAAAATGCTTAGTTATGGTATTTTGTACAGCTCCTAAAAATTGCAATTTTAAAAATGTTTTATTAGCTAATTCATACAGAGGACTTTTCATAAAAAGCTAAGTTAAGGAATTCCTTGCTCACAGCGCACATAAAATAAAATTACAATAAAAATGAGGATTTGCTGGCAAACTATAAACTTGACATATTTTTCTGTTGCTATAAGGGTGCTGTTGAAGTTCAGTTTAAAAACTTAATGTTAGCGTTTCTAACGTTTGATTAAAGGTTTAAGTAACAGTACTTGTTACTGAACCCTTTTCACATTTGTTGATGTGTATGTACTTTTCGTTTTATATTAACTGAAAATTATTTAAACGTCTAAAAATAAACGGTGAAAATGGTGACAAATTTTATAATCCGCAACAGCACATGACCAACAGGTGACTTAAAGAAGCAATCTCATTGGTCAATCACAAACGTTAACAAACAACCAACGTCAAACGATAAAACTGAGTCAAGTTGGAACAACAACTGAACTACAAAAGGCACCGGCGTCATCCTTTATGTTACATAATAAACATAAGTTGTAAAATGTCAAATATTCAAACAAGAAATGAAATGTTTAACTAAAAAGACTAAAAAATACGCCCTTTCTGGTTTTTATACAAAATTTTATCTAATATAAATGGGTATTCGCATTTCTATATCACTAAGTAAAATAATAAATTTGACAATACCCTGCCTAAAAAAATGGTCTTGCTAAAAATCAGCAATATAATTTTTATGTATGTATTATCACAGCAATGTTTTAAGAATACATTTAACAATATGTTTAATAATAATTAATATATATATATATATATAATATATATATATATATATATATATATATATATATATATATATATATATATATATATATATATATAAATATATTATATATATACATCCACAGATTCATCATGATGGGGATCTTCGGAAACCGTAAAGATACGAAGTCGGTTAATTATGAAACATTTAGGTCCCTAACAACATGCCGATTAAAGTTGTAAATTCCGAGACTTCCGGAGATAACCAGAAAAAACCAAATTTGCTGTTTTTCCGTTTTTTTTTTTATGGCGTTATTTAAAGAATATAAATAACAAAGACACTTTCTCATGGCCACTTTTTAAGCTTACAAAACAGCGTTGAGAGATTTTCCTAGACGTTTTCTTTCCTTAAACCATCATCAACTTTATTTTTTAAATGCGGCTCTCAATTGTTTATTGCATTTTTTTGAAGAATTATAATCCCAATTACAATGATGTATAACACTTAATATTTTTCTGTTAAATAAACATATTTTCAATAAGAGACAATGAGTAAGACAAGGAACGCACATAACTTCTTATAAGGGCGTTCCAATTTGTTAATAAATTTTAAAGTGTTATACATTTTTGTAATTGGGATAATAAGAGGTTAAAAAAAAAACCAGGTCCGTATTTAAAAAATAAAGTTGATGATGGTCTAACGAAAACGAAACGTCGTACGGAAAAATCTCTCAACGCTATTTTGTAGAGCTTAAGAAGTAGCCATAAAAAAGTGTTTTTTGTTTTTTCATATCTCTTGAAATAACGCCATAAAAAAAAAAAAGAAATCAAAATTTCGGTTTTTTTTTCCCGGGTATCCGGAAACCGAATTTTACAATTTTAATCGGCATGTTTTAGGCACCTAAATGCGCAACTTTGCATAATTTAAACTTCTATCTCTTATTTCCGAATCCCATGCTCACTCGAATCTTCACCCTTTTATATATATATATATATATATATATATATATATATATATATATATATATATATATATATATATATATATATATATATACAGAGTGGATCGTCAAATGGAATAAATTCAAATAAATAATGGAGGGGTTTCAAAAATGCTCGGACATATCGAATAATATTTTTAATTGCGCATTTTTTCAACTAAAGGTTTATACAGGGTGTGTCAGGACGGTGGCCAATATTAAATTTCTATTAAATGCAACACCCGATATTATTCAATTTTTGAATTTTCGAACAATCTACAATATATTTCGTATAAATTGTCCTCTACCTATTTTCAACTGTTTCGGAAATATTAGGTGCTTTTAGATGGATTGTCTTTGCATGGTTGCCACTTACTTAAGGGTTACTTTGCGAGCATATACCTACTAGAAGCAGCCTTGGGAACAAGTGTGCGAGAGAAAAGCAATAATAGGTTTATAACCTCTCTCCCTCCCCCTCTTAATTTGTCGGCGGTGTATATACCCCTCCCGCCAGCTAATCAGCTCGCGGAGCGAAAGAGAAATGTTATACATTTATTCTTCTTTCTGCTTGTCCATACAGCCGAGCGGCAAGGCTGCCTCTAGTACGTATATGCACAATAGGTAACCCTCAAGAAAGTGGCAAGCATGCAAAGGCAATAGATGCAATAAACCTGAAAACACGTAATATTTCCGAAACAGTCGAAGTTAGGTATAGGACATTGTACATAAAATATGTCTAGAATGCTTTGAAAAAAACAAAAATTGAATAATATACAGGGTGTTGCATTTAAATTAAGAAAGTTGATATTGGCCACCCTCAGGGGACACACCCTGTATAATCAGTTTTAGTTATAAAAAATGCGCAATTAAAAATATCAATCGACATGTCCGAGCATTTTTTGGGAAAACGCCTCCATTTATTTAATATTGAATTTATTCCGTTTGTGATCCACACTGTATATATTTATATATAGATATATATATATATATATATATATATATATATATATATATATATATATATATATATATATATATATATATAATATACATATATATTTTTTGTGAGTACTACTATCACAGTAATGTAGAGTAAATATTGTAATTAACATTGGCGGTACTGCCAACACAGATCAGCTTACTATTTTTCTGTAAATTTATTGCATGCAAGACGAACATTAACCATAAATCCTCATAAATAATTTTCAATGAGTGTTATTCCGTGTCTAAGCAATGAGCCGGTTGTAATTTAACGCCATCACCAGGATGTAATGTTCAAAGTTGGATAAAGTTGTGTAAAGATCGCAATTCCAACGCTAATTCAGAGACGTCGGTACATGCAGTGGGGATTAAAAAAATCTTTAAAATAAAAAAATATAGTCATTAAATCAAAATGTTTCCCCTATGTTAAAAATTCAATTTCCAATTTACATTTCTGGTTCTTTTTCATGGCAATATTTATAGAGAGTGACAAACAGTGGCGTATAATAACTACAAAAAGTGGGGACCCAACAGCTTATTTTAAAAAAAATATTAAAATGTTTTTTTTTTTTAATCTTGAGGCAGTCCACAAAAGCTTAAAGCCAAAGTACTAACAGACCATGGGTGTCTTAGGTGTGGTAAGAGGACGTTTATTGCCATGGCACTTTAATATGTCTGGAGCGAACAAAGTGGAAAGTTTGATGCCTCTTAGTTGGACTGAAAAGGAATTCATAAAAGTGGCACTACGTGGTGCTTTGTTAGGAGCTGTCAAAGGAGGAATTATACTGGCTAATTCGGGGACCCCTACAGCCCGTCGGTGGGCAAGAACAGGCTGCTTTTCTGCAAGCAGCATCAATAAAAAGGCGAACAACTTTTCTTTAAATAAAATCAAGTATGCTAAGAGTTGTGGGGGACGCCGTATATATACTGCTAAGCCCTGGAGCACTCCAGCATTAACTTGATGTAAGCTGGAAGAGTGACCATCTACAATAACTGATATACGTCAATTCGAAAGGAAATCAGACAGCCAAAAACAAAGTTTAGATAAAAGACCGTAGGAAGAAGAGTGTTAAGAAGCGCGTCATGTCTCCTGGTCAAAACCTTTGGATATGTTAAAGCGACAATCTAGGATTTATCAAGAAACTCAAGCAACTTGTTCCAGTTATGTAAGACAAAGGAAAGATGATCCGGTGTAGATCTTTTAAGAAGAAATAAATATTGTCTGCCATATAAAATTTTGTGTTTTCCTAAATACTTTAAGATTTGGCAATATTGATTTTTCCACACAACGGAGAGAAAAGATATAGGTCTGTAGTTAAAAGAAAGAGTTTAAAGATCTTTGTCTAGGATGGGTTGCACAAATGCAACTTTCCAGCTCTCCGGAATAATGCCCCGTGACATTAGCAATTAAAAACAGGCAAGTTAAGACTGGTGCAAGCTCAGAAGCTCATTATTTTGGACGATTACCGGTATGCCCTCCATCTAGACGATTTCTTGGTAATTGGGGAAGAAAGAATACGCTTGATCTGCCTGACCTTAAAAATGATATCGGATATTTTATGAGGAACAGGGACTGTTGGAAAAGAAAGATTAACAAAAAATAGCGGGTAGTACGTTTCCTTATCAGACTTTCGGGTTGCAAGTAAGAAGAAGATCTTAGGGGTTTGAATTATGTTTGGGATCCTTAGGAAAGTAGGTGGGTTCTCTAGTAATTTGTTGAACGAGACATTGATCGTGCAGGTTTCAGATGCTTATCCTTAATTGCCAGTTTTTGTAAAACCTAGCCAATTCTTTTATAAACAAAATCATCAAGAACGATTTCTTCGGTCAATGAGAAACTAGGAAATGATACTGTCAATCTTTATTAAAAGGAAGTCAAGGAACTCGATGTGAAAATTGCTAGATGAAAACCGGTTTAAGGCCTAAGGATATTCGGCCTTCCCAATTTAAGGTTAGAAACTCTAGCACAGATCGTTGTGAGCGTAAGCACATAAAAGCCATGGGGACGAAAAGATGAAATAAGTTCGTAACCTGGTGAAAGGAGGTGGCTGATGAAATTTGAAGCTAAGTTGAGTTTCGGCTGGAGAAAAAATGTGGGATTTAGATGATTAAAGGTAATATTAAAGGATAAAGGGAAAAAATATATTTTTTCAAAATTATTTCATTTGTTAACCCAGAGGGTATGGCGCCGGTGACAAATAAACTTAAACACCTATCTATGTACAATGTATTTATATATGTTAGGTGTTCAGCTTTGAAAGGTCATCTGTACTATCTTAGAAATACCTTATTCCACATTCCACCCTACCTTTGACTCATGTCTAAGTGATACTAGAGTTTAAGAGCGTATAATAAGTTTCAAAACCTGTGATTAAAACGTTCGATCGCAAAGAGATCCATGAAGTCTCCCTTACTCTGGCCCTGGCTTCATGTGGTCTAGCAATCTTGTTAAATAATGAGGGTTTTCGATCATACTATAAAAAGATATGTGGTTTTACTATTTCCTTAATGTACCAAAGGCCGCTACGTTACCTATAATAAAAACCAGAAGAGTCATATATTAATATTTCCTTTTTTCGAAAAAGCACCATCTTGCAATACATCAGACACAGTAAACAATAAATGGCTATATATAGTGTGTCCAAAAAAGTGTACCATATATTAAAACTATTGATTATACTACAGCGGCCTGGTAGCGTAAAAAAAATATATTCCTATAAAGACGGCTATACACTCGCGGCGCGAAATCCCCGGAAACTCGTGAAACGCGTGGTTCGCGCTTCGCGACTTTCCTGAAGGTAACCGTGAACAATGCGAGTGTAGAGGGCCACATTTCTTCGCGCAGAGATCTGACGCTAATCTCGGCCAAAGTTTGCAGCTGCGATTCGTGGGCGGGTGTAGAGCCTCGAAGACGACCTTGTAATCACCATCAGGGGCAGGCATGATGCCATATTAGAGTTCGAACGCTGTTAGAAAACAATATCACGTGCAGTAAGGTCAAAAATAGCATATTAAAGCTATGCATTCTACGCGGCTGCCAGAAACAATTGGCCCGAATTACAAGGCTACGCAGAACGGACCTTTGTAATCCATCAGGGGCAGGCATGATGGCATATTACTGCTCGTCATGGAAGCGGCCTAAACCTGGTTGAGAACTGGTTCTCAACGGAAGGGCTAAATGTCAATCCAAGTAAAACAATTATAATACCGTTAACAAAAAGGAGGAAAACAAGGTTAATACCTCCTGTGTTAAACGGCATTACGATAAAACTTTCTAAAGAAGTAAAATATCTGGGAATTGTCCTTGACCAGAAACTCAATTGGAACCCGCAAATAAAAGGACTATCGCAAAAGCATCAACGGCACCTATGTGGTAAAACATAGGGTCTAAAACCCAAAATGATCTACTGGTCATACATTATAGTTGTAATACCTATAGTTACTTATGCCTCACTGGTCTGGTGGCCAAAAACCGAGGAAAAAACTACACAAGGAAAGTTTCTGAAACTGCAGAGACTTGCCTGTCTGGGAGTTACTGGAGCAATAAAAACTTGCCCAACGGCAGCTCTGGAGACAATTTTTAACCTCCTTCCCCTGCACCTGCACATAAAGAGGGAGGCGATACTGAGTGCCTCCAGAGTAATCCAGACACAAAATATAAAGTCAGGAGACCTGACTAGACACCTTAAAATTTTGGAAAAAATCGAGATTGAAGCTCTGACCAAACCCACTGACATGATGCCTATAGTGCGGGACTTCCAGCGCTCTTTTGAAGTGGTTATTCAAGACCGCCAAACTATGAGTGAGAATGCACCAAAGCATGAAAAAGGCTCACTTGTATGGTACACTGATGGATCTAAGATGAAACAAGGGGTTGGAGCTGGTGTCTATGGACCTAGTTGCAGACTCTCAAAGTCTCTCGGCAAGGCTCCCGCCATCTTCCAAGCTGAAATCCATGCAATTGACATTTGCGCTTCTGAATGTGCCAAAAAAGGCCTTTGAGGTGCAACCATATATATTTTATCGGACAGCCAGGCTGCTTTAAAGGCATTGACTTTATGCACTTTTAATTCAAAGCTAGCCTGGGAATGCCGACAATCTCTAAACCAACTGGCCAAACACAACAGAGTTACTCTGGAGTGGGTACCAGGACATGAAGGAGTGGAGGGCAATGAAATTGCCGATTAACTTGCCAAGGAAGGAGCACAGAGACCATTCTATGGACCTGAACCCTTCTGTGGCACCACTAGAGGCCAACTCTACGAGGAACTCAGAACATGGGAAAAAAGTCAAAAAGAGACTTACTGGAACAACATCCCAGAACAAAGGCAGGCGAAAAGATTTATTTCGCATTCACCTAAGTACACAAAGAAGCTACTGGAACTTCAAAAAAATGAACTTAAACTGGTTACCGAGGATGAACAATGTCGGTTTTGTCATGAAGCAAACGAAACTGCGGAACACATTCTCTGTGAATGCAGAGAACTGACCCGACAACGGCTTAAATTCCTCGAGGGGTATATCTTACTCCTAGAGATATTATTCAACTTGCACCGTGTAGTATCCTGAACTTTGCTAAAGGTATAGGAATTACCGGGCACTAACCAACAAAGGGTATTCACAAAAGATCTCTTTAGGTCGAAGTGAAGGAGGGCTACACTAGAGCCGAGCGACCCCGTTCATTACAATACAATACAATACAAATCCACTTTATTTTATAATATACTTTCGAATCACCATATATTTCTATAAATAACTTGTAGAAAGTACGTAAGACACTGCCTGTAATATGTTGTTTGTTATCTTTAGCTTTCAGGTGATATTTAGTCTTATTGCGCCTAAAATGGTGAGAAAGCTCAGCTGTCTTCACCCTAACTTTGTTATGGAAACAGAATTACCACTAATGCCACTAAAACAGTTATTAGGCTAACTATAATTACAGGGTCATTGGTTATGACCTTAAGTTTGTTGTTTTTTTAACCAGTTTTCTTTATCCTATTATAGTTAAATTTTATAATAAGATATTAAATGCGTAATTTATCTTACTTTTATCTCAATCATACTAATATAAAATTTATAATAGTGATGACGAACAAAGCTCTTGAAAAATAAGTTTTTTTTTTAAATTTTATTCTTTTTAAAATAAAAGTTATTTTAAATCTTAACGTTTTTATTTTCACTGATGTTGATGTTTCCGTTGGCAAATTTATGCCTATAATGTAAGGATTCATAACCGACTCCGTTGATGCCTTTCGTAGAAGTAGACCTAATTAATTTGGTCTACTTTGGTTTAGTTGCTGTTCGAACTTCGACAATATAAAGCTAAGATTGCTGCTTCAAGTCACCTGTTGGTCATGTGGTGTCGCGCCTTGTAATATTTCATATTTTGAATAAACATAAAAAAAAAGAAAATCTAAACATTAACAAAAATAAAAAGGGTTCAGTGACAAGTAACAGCGTTAATACCGAAAATTAAATATTAAATCGAACGTTAGAAACGCCAATATCAAGTTTATCAATTAAATACTTAACGTAAACCACTGTAAGAGCCACGGCAAAAGAACGTCATAGTCAAGACGACATATTTTTGCAATCTAATATATTTATTTAATATAAACATATAAAACATGTGGAATTTATGCAAAAACATTATTGAGAATTGGTTGTTATGTAAATAAAAAATATATTGCACGAGATATGATACAGCGACAAAAACATTCACTTTTTCTTTTTGTGTTCTGTGGCATGATCCCTTTTTAAAAACCAAAAGTGGTCGCCCAACATAGATGGGTTTCAGTGTCCCTGGTATCTTGTTTCCATCGTCCTGATGTCCTGGTGAAACCTCTCTTCTTGTTCGCTGCTTACTGCACCCAAATTTTCTGGGAAAATATTCAAATCGGAGTGCAAAAAATGTATTTTTAGACACATGCAACATTCATCTATGAGTTCATCTATGAGGCTTTTATCTTCTTGGGGCTTCCTTATCTGAGGTCCAATAAATATGCCTTCTTTTAATTTTGCATCACTTAGTTGAGGACATATTTCTCTTAGGTACTGGAAACCCCTACCTTCTTTTTCCATGGCTTTGAAAAAGTTTTTCATTAGTCCAAGCTTAATATAAAAAGGCGGTAGCAGCACCTTTTTTGAGTTATCAAAAAGGGCATACTTAATGGTTAAAGTAACAGGTTCAAAAGAAGTTCTATGAGGCCAATCATTTTTACTGTAGTGTTCTTTTGTTGCCTTACTGTCCCACAAACACAAAAAACAGCAATAATTTGTTAAACCCCCTTAAAGTCCTAGCAAGATACCTATGACTTTTAAATCTCCACAAAGATATCTTCACTAGATACCTGTTATATTAACACGGTTTAATATGGTTGTTAAGTTGTCATAGGTTTCTTATATTGTTACCGAATGGGCTAAAGAAATAGATGGTTTTTTGTTTCCATTATGAATTAGGACTGCTTTTAGGCTGTATTTCGACGAATCTATGAATAAAAGCCACTCGCTGGGATTATGGTCCATATTAAGCTTATTCATAACATCAATATTACAACAGGCACATAGCGACCCTTCCAATTTAAAAATCTTGACAATGTTACATTTCGTTTCCGGCAAAGTAAAACACTTGCTTTTTTATCTAACAAGTTTCACTGTTGAAATCTCGAACCAAGAAGTTCAGATTTTTGTTTTGACAATCCTAGGTCACGTACCAAGTCATTTAATTCATTCTGAGATATTAAGTGAGGTTCACTGGCAGTTGGTAAAAATGTTGGGTCACAACTGGTGTTCTCAGGAAGTTGTAAATCGGATTCTGATAAAGAATTAGAATCACTGGGAAAGACGACACTTGACTGTACTGTAAACGAGACCGAAACCAACTAAACTGCGCAAAACAAAACTCTTAAAGGTTCGTACGATGCTGTGAAAATAACCCCTCTGCGGTCTTGCTATATTTTCCGGTCCTAAGGCAGGTAAAAATGATTTAAAAGATCGCATGATATAAAAGAGAAGCAGGTACTTGAAAATGGGACGTGCCAGATCCATTTCTGGGCAAAAGTCTTTTAATAACTTTCTAAATGAAACCCAAAATAAGCATCCTCATCGATGTTACAAAAATTATGTCGACTTGTGTAATTTTTGGAAATCAAGTTTGAATTTAAGTTTAAACAATTTCTGAAAGTATCTATAATATCCCATTTTATCCTTACGCTGCCAAATCTGTGGTATCAACTAAAACTTCACCCTGTACACATATAGAGCTTAAGTTTTCAATGTAACACAATAATAAAACTATACTTGTCACGAGCACATAACACAAAGTCATAAGCCGTGAGAGAATATCGAACGAGCACAGGTGATGCAGGTGACACGTAGATTGCGATCCCTTATTATAAAAATCAGTCACCCTCCATTTATGGATATTATTGTATATTGCCCTCGGTCCTCACTTATACGATTTAATGCTTTGATACCAGCGGCTCTTTATTACAGAGCATTAGACACAGGTTAATATAATCTTGAAATAAAATGCATGAAGTACGAATAAAAACTAAATATTTAAACTTTATTTGGGATACAGGGCATTTTAAATTTAAAATTGTGATATCAGCAGTTAAAGCTTAACTGTATATTAATTCCAATATAAAGGCATAAAAAAATCTAAATCCAACGAAACTATATTTTATATATTTGTTTAAAGTTAAAATAATTTGATTTGACATTTAACACATACAGGGTGGTCCAGTATCGAATAAACATTATGGATTATGCCAACTAAAATGTTGATATCGTGATATACGTGTCTATACTTTCAGAATTAATACATTTCTGACAGTTTATTAAGGTAAATTTGGGTTAAAATATTTGGGTTTATTGTCCCAAATATACAGCGATATTTAAAATTAAAGATTTTGTTTGGTTTGTTTCCACAAGATATTTTGTGACATATAAAGAGGTACATAGTTTTAAAATCTGCACACTTTTCTGGCAATCTTTTAACAAAGATATAATAAAATTAGGCTACCCATAACTAAAATAAATTTCGTGTACACCTACAGGGTGAAGTATCTAGGAGGTTTCATTCACCATGTCTCCTGGATTTAACTATATTTTTAGGATAAGTCGTACTTAACAATGAAAACAGATATTTCCTTGTTAAGTACATTTTTTAAATGAAACGCTCTTTATATTTTTCCAAATTTTAACTCTTTATTCAATTCTTCATCGAAAACGTAAAAAACACTATACGTCAATAATTGCTGGTTTTTGGGATAATTAAGTAACTGAATGATATGGCACACATAACATGGGATTTTGGCTCTACAACGTTTTTTTTTTAAATTTGAGTATGTTGTTCTTTAGGTCAATAGGAACATCTTTTAAATAGGACATTTCTATGCGGGCCCCATAGGGTGGCCCAAAAAAATCACCGAGAAGTTAAAGCTTTCCTGTTCCTTAATACTAATTTAAACGCCTAAAAAGTCTGACTTATTATCTAAATCCAACAAAAATAATTTACATAATTGCTTAGAGTTAAAAAATAAATGTAATTTGCTATTCAACACGTACAGGGTGCTCCAGTATCAAAGAAATAAACATGTTTATGCCAAGTACTATGTTAATTTTATGATATATTTGTATATATATATTCAGAATTTTTACTTCTCCGCCAGTTTTTTATGCTCCAAGTTAAAAAAACGACCTAATTTCGCGTTTTTGAAATTTTAGGCTAATAATCATATAAATTAATAAATAATTTAATAAACAATATTAAATTATTAATAAGTAATTTTACACAATTTTTTGCGCGGCAAACAATTTTAAAATTACTTATCCTAAAAGTATAGGTAAATCCAAGAGACATGGTAAATGAAATCTCCTCGATACTTCACCCTGTAGGTGTACACGAAAATTATTTTAGTTCTGAGTATTTAGATTTTAAAACTATGTACCTTTTCATATCTCACAAAATATCTTGTGGATTTTTTTTTAATTTTATATATCCCTGTTTATTTTGGACAATAAACCAACATATTTTAACGTAACTTTCTAACAAACTGTCAGAAATGTATAAATTCTTAAAATATATGCAAGCATATCACGATATTAACATTTTAGTTGGCATAATCCCTATTATTAATTTGATACTGGACCACCCTGTATGTGTTAAATGTTAAATTAAAATATTTTAACTCTAAACAAATATATAAAATATTATTTCGTTGGATTTAGACGAAATTTCACTCGTTTTATGCATTTATATTGGAATTAATAAACAGTTTAGCTTCAACTTCTCACTGATTTTTTGGGTCACCCTATAGGCCTGCACAAAAATGTCCTATTTAAAAAATGTTTCTATTGATCATACTCAAATTAAAAAAACTCAACTACTCAAACAACAACAACAACATACTCAAATTAAAAAAAAATCGTTCAAGAGCCAGAGTCCCGTGTTATGTATGCCATGTCCTTTTGAAATATTCCAATACTATCGGTGATTAATGGAATTTCGAAATTTTCCAAAAATATTTCTATACTTCTCTAAATTATTTAAAAGGAGGGAGAATAGGTATATAATAAATTATTTTTTAATAACACGTGACGGACAGAAGCTGAGAAAATATCTACAAAAAGGCGACAAATCCCCTACAGCCCGTCGGTGAGCAAGAGATTGAAGCTTTCCTGTAAGCGTGGGATCATTATTAAGACGAACACCTCTTTTTTTAATGAAATTAAGATTGCTAAGAGTTGTAGGAGATTCCATTTCCCAGACATGATTATTCACTAATAATTTTCTAAAAAGTGTCTAATTTAGGATACATACAAAGTTCTTAGATTAAAAGGACAGAAATACTTTCTGGCTCGAAAGAGGATTTCAAGCTTTTTTGAAGCTGCTGAAGCTATAGATGTAATGTGTTTGTGCCAGTTAAGGTTAATCTAAAAAGTAACGCCAACAAGATTCAACGACTCTTTGTTCTGCAGAACTTGACCGCTCATATGTAACAGATAAGCATTGTCAGACTTTTATCGCGTCAGGGAACATGACTGTGTTTTGGAGGCATAAATTGGACAATATTTTAGCACCCCAATCCAAAATTAAAAAATTAAAATACCTTGGAACAACACTTTCAGATGACACTGATGGAACAGAAGAAGTAAACTGTGTGTAAACTCACCATCTACTAAAATCGAAGCAGACATCAAGACGTACAAAGATAAACATATACAAAACAATAATTAGACCAGTTGTGATGTACGGATGTGAATCGTGGACGCTGACCGTGGCAAATGAAGAACGCCTCCGAGTCTTTGAGCGGAGAGAACTCAGAAAAATTTATGGTCCAACCGTAGACGCAACAGTGAAAAGGTACAGAATTCGTACAAACAGGTAGCTAGAAGACCTATACGGAGAGCCTAACATTGTCCGAGAAATAAAATCCAAACGATTACAGTGGGCTGGACATGTGAGAAGACTACCGGATAATCGCACTGTCAAGCTTGTATGGGAGGAAGCACCAGTTGGTAAAAGACCCCTAGGCCGCCCACGACTCCGATAAAGAGATAATAATGCCAAAGACCTAAGGGCAATGGGCATCCAAAATTCACTTGATGCCATGAGAGACAGACAACAGTGGACGACTATTGTGAAGTCGGCAAAAACCCACCCTGGGTTGTAAGCCATGGAGTAAATAAGTAATCCAAAATTAGCTTAAGGTCTTGTGAAAGAGATATCTGCTTTACCCTGCGCTTGATAGGCTTAGAGGCTGGCTTTAAAAATTAAATATTAGAGTGAAAAGTACAATCGTCAGCAAAACTATGAATATAATTGATTGTTGAGAAGTTCGTTGATGTGAAGAAAAAACAGAGTTGGAGCAAGTACTGAGCTCCGGGACATACCAGCATTAACTCGATAAAAGCTGGAAGAATGACCATCTTTAATAACTGATATACGTCGATTCAAAAAGAAATTAGAAAGCCAAGAACAAAGCTTACTTAGGTGGAGGACCGTAGGAAGAAAGTTTGTTAAGAAGCTCATCCCGCCAGACGTGGTCAAAAGCTTTCGATATGTCAAAAGAAACGGGATTCACCAAGAATCTTAGAAAACTTATTTCAGTTGTGTGAGACAAAGGAAAGAAGATCTGCTATGGATTTTTTGTGACGAAATCCGTACTGTCCATCATGTAAAATTGTATGTTTTTTTAAATATTTTAAAATTTGGTTATTAATAAGTTTTTCCTTGGCCTGACAAACAACTGAAAAACGAAGTATAAATTTATAGTTAGTAGCTTTCCAGCTTCCCGAAAAAAAGCCCGTGTCGTAAGAGATTCGAAAGAGGCGGGTGAACATGGGTGCAACCTCGGGAGCACATTTTTTTAAGACACTTGCTAGTATGCCTTCCAGCCCAGACGATTTATTGATATTAAAAGGCGAAAGGACACGCTTGATCTGTTTGATCTTAAAAATGATATCCGACATTTTAGTTCAATTTTTTGTTTCTCAGGATGCCTATAACTAGGGAATAAAACTGCTAATTTTTTTTTTCGCGACCGCTCACGTCCTTGGGGCATTAAAGTGGGCATAATTGTTACATTGTTACATTGTTACAAATTGGGATTGGTTAAGTAAACAAGTATCTTCCTTACTCCGTTATCTAAATCTAGCGTTAAGACAGGCTTAAACAAAGCTATGAATGGAATAGAATGTTTTCATCAGATCTCTGAATATTACAAACTACCAAACAGTAGCAGTCCTCGGCATATTTCTTAAAATATTTATTTGTTTCTTTGTATAATTGGTAAATACAATCACAGTGGTTTTTTTTATCTACAGCAGGATATCAGGTTATAAAATTTATACATAAGGAGAAAAAGCTTCTGAGGACTTAAGTATTAATTTTGCTTAGAAGGGATATCTACAATGGAATTAACGAGTGAAACTTAAACTTATAAAGTTATTTCTGTTAGAAAGACAATTAACAGTCGAAATTAGAGACAATATATTTTTAAATTGTAAAACTAATATTGCCACATGGCAAACTTCAAGGCTCAGTAACTTACACTTATTTTTTATTTTATCTAACAACGATATGTAATTATATTAGCAGCGAATGCCAACAACGAATTATTCACGTCTGTAAATGCACGTACGAGTGGTGTTTTTTTAACGGTTTTAACAAGAACAACAATAAAATAATTGATACATATTTTTGTACAATAATATTTAAAGTACGGTTGCAGCGGGCTTCTTCTTCTTCTTCTCTGGGAGCCGTCTTGATTCACTACCGGAGGCAGCGCAGCCTTTTGGGCTTTTTGTGCCTAATCTCCCATTATCTTTTATACCAATCCCCCCATTAGTCTTGTCCCTTCTACAAGTCTGTATAACCCCAAGACTGGTTGGTTGATATATTCCTGTGAGCTCATTTCCGGTTGCCCAAATAATGCCTGTCTTTTGCGATTAAATGCTTCACATTCTCACAGGATATGGTAGGCTGTTATTTCCCCCTCGTCGTACATTTTGCAACTTGGATTTCCATTGTATGAGCCTATCTTGTGTAGGTGTCCTCTTAGGTGATCGTGCCCAGTTAGCAACCCTACTGTTATGCGAAGTCTTTTCCTACTTTGTCTGAGTAGTTCTTCTTTCGTTCTTTTGGATGGGCTCCTTATAATGTTTTTTCCATGTCTAATTCTATTGAGGTTTTTTCAGTATTCCTCGTGTTTGTTTCGGATCCATTCCCTGGTTTACCCTCGTGTTGTGGTTTTGGTCCCTCCAAGGGCAGGTTCTGGTCCAAAGTATGATGTGGATGATCCATGTCTCGCCAGCTTATCCGCTTTTTCGTTGCCTTCTATTCCCGAATGTCCTGGTACACACAAGAGAGTTACTCTGTTCCGCTCTCCCAGCACTTCCAGTTCTTTTTGGCATTTTCATGTCAGCTTGAACGTTACCTTGGGGTTTACTAGTGCCCCCAGTGACGCTTGACTGTCTGTTATTATGCAGATCCGCTTTTTTTATAAGCCCTCCTGTTATTTGTTTTGAACAGTGCAGTAAAGCATATATTTCCGTTTGAAATACAGAACTGTGTGTTCCTAGTGGAATGGAGAATTGTGAATTCCTCATTTCACTGTACACGCCCGCTTCAGTTCCCTGCTCGGTTTTGGGACCATCCGTATACCAGAGGATGTCTCAAACCGTGTCGAGGAGATCGGGTTGCTGCTTTCACTTCGATCTGAAATTTTCACCTCAAAGTTTTTGTTGAATGAGTATTGGGAAATCATCTGGTTTGTTCTCTTGTCCATGATGTTGGCGCCAACCTGACATTTTATGTTGTTGTGTCTCAAACTAGCGTAGAAACCAGTTGGTTTCTGTTGCAGTCGGAAGTAGCTCATTCTTGCCTCTCCCATCACTAGGAGGTTAAGTGGTGGAAGGTCTAAGAGACTCTCCATGGCTGCTGTTGGGGTTGTTTTAATTGCTTCTGTTATAGCCGGGCTAAAAGAGATACAATTTTTTTTTAAGCGTTTTGACGACAGAATAATACGGTATCTACAAAACCCCAGGGGGGGGGGCAAGTAAAAAAAGGTAAGTTTAAATTTCAACTTACTAAGTCAACATTTTAACTTACCATGTTTGGAAATTTCAAGTACTAAGTTAAAATTTTAACTTAGTTTTTTTACTTGGCCCCTCTGGGCATTCTTAGTATTACAACATGAATAAATGATCTTAAAACTAAGATACGCATACTATGTCTTACCTAAACTTGCAAAAATGCAGGCTGTACAGGGTCATTAAACCGGAACATATTTGTGACTTTCCTTGTATTTAAAAAAAAAAAGTTGAAATAGAAATATTTTTAATTTTAGTGCAGTCTCAAGAAATATTGAGAATTTCAAAAATATATTAAATATTTTTTATTTGCCTACTAAGAACATTTAAGTTTTTAAAATGTTAATTGAATAGAAAATCATAAAAAAATGTTTATCGATGACATCTTTATGGCAGAAGGCTATGTGTCATTTTATGAATATTACACATTTATAAAAAAAAAACATTAAAATCGGATAACACGTTTTTAAAAACTTAGGGAAATTTAATTAGAATTGTTGACGCGCTCTACCAGCTAAATGAAGCATGTTGGCTTAAATTGACCTCCTTTAACGTCAAATTCTGTTATACAATTTTATACACGTATTTTTCTGGCAACTCGATTTTTTTTTGGAATTTATGTATTATAGTATTTCTTTTAAACGCAAACAAAAAGAAATACTTCCATTGCCAAATAACCCATTTCTTTTTATTTTAAAACATATATCTTTGATCTAAAATGACCAGGTAAATATTTTGTGGCTATAATAAAGTTATTAAGTTCGGTGACAACACATTTAGATTTATACATAGATGCTCATCAGTAACCAAACTGTATTTGTGTAATGACTGATGTCACATAATAACTATGTCAACACAAAAGACAAACCTGAATAAGCAGTGTAAATATCATTTATAA
>JAHBCN010009263.1:0-35678 GCA_019359885.1 Listronotus oregonensis | reverse complement strand
TGCGGCTGTAGGTCTGTAACTACGAGTATTGAAGTAGCTACAATTCGACTACACTATCAAAAATTCCGCAGAGCAATTGATCAAACTATCACGTGTCGAGAACTATCACTGTGCAAAGTTTGAAAACAATTGGCCAAACCCCTTTTTCAAAAGCAAAATCTCCAGTACCTTTAAGGGTGATTTTGGGGCTTTGGGGGGAGAGTTTGGGGTTTTTGTGCCCTTGGAGACTTTTGATCAGCGTGTTTGGGCTATCACTATGAAAATTTTGAAAACAATTGGGAAACCCATTTTCCTAAGAAAAATCCCCAGTGACTTTTGAGGGCGAATTTAAGGAAGGGTTAGGGGTTTCGGGTTTTGTGCCTGGGAGACTTTTGTTTAGCCTGCTGAAAATATAATATGCAAAATTTATAAACAATTGGAAAAAACCCTTTTTTCCATAAAAAAAATCCCCAGTAACCTTTAGGGTGATTTTGGTTAGTTTAAACTTTGAAAAAAATTTTAAAAATTTTTGGCTTTTGACACGCAAAATGTGTATATAAATATGAAAATACCACAAAAATAATAAAGTATAGGTACGATTATACTTTCCGATGGCAACTCCTTGATCACAACTCGAAGAAAAAGTTCTTGATTCTTGATTTTTTTTTTTGGCACTGCGGCAACTCCCCCTTTCCAGTCCTGCGATATCGCAGAGAAAGTTTTTCCGGGGAAAATCTGGATGTCAAGCTCGGCCCCTAAAAATTCCGATTTTTCCAAAAATTAATTTTATATCATAAAAATTAATCAATATAGTCACGTTTGGGTGATCAAACCAAGGACTGCTACTGGATTGCCTACAACCAGCTTGCTGTCTGTCGGCATCCCGCTGCGCGCGCAACCTTTCAACCACATCTATCAGAAAGTAGAAGAAGGCCCCTTTTAAATTTGGGCCCCGGGATTTTAGAAAAAAATTTTCCCCCACTGCGGTGATTCCCAAAAAAAAGGTTAAAAAGCTGACTGTACTGGGTAAAAGTCGAAAGGGAAAGTGGGGGAAAAAAGTTTTAGCCTAGAAACACCCAGACCAATAAAAAGACGACTCAGGAAAAGAGCAATCGAGGCATTTAAAAACTTAGTAATATATGTATTCACGTGAGTCATATTTTCATTGCAAAAAAGAGGCAAGACAAGAGGAAGTGGTCTTTCTCAAGGGAAGGACATTCTTGCCAAAATAAGAGAGCCAGATGGGACAAAGGATGGCTTCTTTGATCTTTCGCACCTGTGCACAAATTTTGGTTACTACAAGTTCGTGCAATCAAATTGCAGCGACTTTTCAAAAAAACGCAATGTAAAGCGACCATAAGATATGAGTAATTTACATTGTGATGGCCATAATTTTTCCCATGATATCAGTAAATAAATTGGTATTACTAGTCTTATCGAATATTTTATTTAATATTCACTTTATTGCACTTATATAGTTTCCTAAAGAATTTTTGTTGCCCATTTAAACCTATCAACAGGTGATAACTAAATTATCGGCTCCAGTTTTATCAACTTGCAAATTTATGTACATATTTTTTTTTTGAAAATTCAACGTTGTTTATACGCTTTTAATACAGGAAATCTGAAAATGAGTTTTGATAAAACTGAATAGCATTTTGCTTGTTTTTAAAGTATATAAAGAAATGTAAATCGTGCAATATTATTGAAAAAGTAATAATTTATCAGACAATTTATGGGGGGCGCTAAGATAGAAACAAATAAGGCTATGGGTTTTGGGGTACGGTGTCCCAAATTCGAGGCTTATTATTTCGATTTCGAAAACCTAAAGAGATACTAGGTTGGTTAAATGAAGAAAAAGTTGCGCAATTTGATACTGATTAAAGTGCCACCTGAAAAATTTAAAAATTTCAAATAGTTTCGAAGACTTTCTCATTTTATACATTCCGTAACACACCATTGGTTTTGGGAACTTAAAAGCTCTTAATATCCATAATAAAAATTCAGGGCCGTATTTAAAAAAGAAACAAAGTTGATGAGGGCAGCTCAAAGACGAAACGTCAGGGTGTAAATCTAATAACACTGTCTTGTAGAACAGAAGTATTCAAATTTTAACTTTTAAGGTGGCATTTTGATCAGCATCAAATTGCGCAACTTTGCCTCTATTCAACCGACCTTGCATCTCCTCAGGTTTCCGAGATCCCAATGATGAGGCTTAAATTTGGTACACCCTGTACAGTGTATCCGAAATTAAGTTTCTTTGCTGGAATTTACTTTAATGTTTGATATGAGGGTCGCCTTTCCAGTTTTTACAAAAAAAAAACGCAAAAAAGACAAAATACATTAACACGTTGAGTGCCACCGTCCAGTATACTGGACATACCAGTTCTTTACATATAGCCCGCGTCCAGTTAACTGGACGGTTCTAAATAGCGATTTAATAAATATTTATTTATTTTCGGGCTACGGGAATGGGTTAGTTCTCTCTAGTGAGGGATATAGTTAAAGAGTATAACAAAATTGGTACGATTTTAGTCGTAATATCGAGCACGATGTGGAAACAACCAGTACCAGTGGCGAATAATTTTCCTCGATATAATGGCGCTTACCCGTTAGGTAATGGCACGTTACATCAAGCCCCTTTTGTACTTTTGGGTTTTTGGTGTTATGGTGTTTGGATTATAAACTTTTGGAAGTTTTTATGTTTTTTTTTCAAGATGTCTATAAATGATAATGATGCAACTCCAAGGTAAGGCCGCTGCCCTTCCAGTCATGATTGGCTGGAAGGGCATATTTCATTTCGACAATATATATCGAAAAAAGAGCCATAAATATGGGATAAGTTGTATGAACTCACTACAGATGATGGGTTTTTCTTAACATTATTGTTTACACCGGAAAGGGAACATTAGTTTCACAGATTTACTCATGCTGAAAGTGTGGAAAAGAATTAGTAAAAGATTACTTAGAAAAAGGTCACACAATATACCTTGAAAAATTTTACACCAGTTTTTTGTTTGGCTGAATTTTTACATACAAAAAAAAAAAGGGTTTAGTGGGAACTCTTCGTGAAAATAAAAGGAAAACCATAAAAAAACTATGAAAGAAAAACTGAAAAAGGTAAAGCGGTTTGGAAGAAAAAGGGGGCCCGGGTTTTTCCCCACAAACTGGAAAGACAAAAGGTATGTTAGGATGAATATTACTGTCCACAACCATCGATGGTTGAAATTCAAGGCAAGAGAGCTAATAATAAGAAAATAAAACCTGCTTGCATTATCGACTACAACAACCAAAACAAAAATGTGAGACTCTTAGACTTTCGAGAAAAGGTTATTATGAAACTCCTGGATCAGTCATATAATTTGCAACTGGAAAATAAGGTTGAAACGACAGATAAATTCCACTTTCTAGAGCCAAATGCTCCTACAGAAAAAGAAAAAAGCACAATGAAGAGATGCCGTCGGTACGGCAACAAGGGGTTTAAAGAAAACTAGGTATTTCTGTCCAGTTTGTCCCGATAAACCAGATCTATGTGTATATCCCTGTTTCAAAAATTGGAATTGAACTTTAATTTACTGTATTTACTAAACATGTTTTTATTTTTTTTTTTTTGAATAAAACAAATGAACAAATTATTCTTATTTGTAGTTTTTAAATAAATATTTACATGTCGTTAACTGGACATCGGGACATTGGAGTAAAATCATCTATAGTCAATGTCCGGGTTTTCTGGACACCACTGGTGACCTTGAAAATTGTCAGAGTATGTTAACAAGGCCAAACAAATGCATTTAACGCTGAAAAAAATGTATATAACCCAAAAGTTGGAGCCGGGTTCTCAGAGCCGTTAACGTGATTTCATCGTGGCACTCAACGTGTTAAAAGAAACTGTTTTATTGTTTTTCTAATATTCGCCTTTAACGAATTATACATTTTTGCATACGTGCGAACCAATTCTGAAAACATTTTTAATACCCTGAAGTTGATGTCTCAAAAATTGGTTTGGGAAGGCTTGAATAGCTTCTTTAGGTGAAAATCGCTGCCCACGCATTTTTGTTTTACACTGGGGACCAATTACAAACAATTAATTGTTTTTTCTTATTTCGTCAGACTGTTGGCAAACAAATTGTTATATATCATTCACTATTTTTTAAAAAGAACGGTTGCGACGTGTCCCTGCAACCGCAGAAAAAAAATCATTTTCTTGGAAGTACTTTGTGAACTGACAACTTTTCTTAAATTTAGTTTATCGCAAAATACTTAAACAGTGGATTGTTGCGTAGTTTTTGAATAATACTTCACTTCCACGGTCAAATTTTTTCACCATTTTCTGACACTAATCATCAGGACCCTTTTTTGCGCTTTTGTGAAATTATGTGGAACCTGGAACAGATTTTTCTTAAATGTCATATAAGGTCGAATGTATTGCAGTCTCCGATAGGCCAGGGGTCGCCTCTATCTCGGTAAGTCACATGCCGATCTTCTATAAACATTTTGTACACACGTCGATGTTTCTGGGATTGCAACCGATTTTGGCCGATCCTCACGACTTTCATCACTGACAAAAATCCAGTAAACCAATTATTAACAGTCTTCTCTGAGTGCTTCATTAGTTCGGCCTTTTTTAAAGTCATAAAAAATCTAATCGATTCTGGCTTAAAATGCATCACCGCCATCGCACCTTATAAGTATAGACTTTCTAGCTGTTTTTGTTCTGTAGCTGGTAATCTGGGTACTGTGGGAACCCACCTTTTTTTACCAATTATGTTTAATTAAATAAACCCAGTTATTACTGGGTTTTTAAAAGAGTAGATACACTTGTAGGTAGAGCCTGAAGTTTATGCAAAACATTTCTTGTTTAGGCATCCTTATTTACGAGAAATCTGTTTTGCGTTGTTAAACAAAAAAAAAACTGCCTCCAATTTTGGCACTTACTAAATGAAAACAATCAAAGCGAGTATAATATTTGCACTTTCTAGATATTCCATTGCACGAATGTTAGAATGAGATTGCGGCGTTCATTTGTTTAGTTCTGAAAAATTCTGAGATATATTTAAACCCCCCAGGTAATTTAAATAGTTTTTGTAAAAATATAAAATCTTAATTTATTATGGCGTTTTTAAAAACACTTCTAAATTACCTGTGGCCAATGTGCGCTTCAATTTTTGGGGTTTTAAGTTTCAAATTCCCCTTTTATATTTGGTACCGTGTATACATACCTTTTAGGTTTTTATTATTAATGCTCTTTTTTTTAGATTTGGGAAATGTGTCATATAATGATCTGCGTTCAATACCTAAAATGAAGCATAAGACGTAGCTATTAAAGCGCCCCCAATACGCAACTGTGGGTACCTACGGGTGAGGAGTCGGGACACGAGGACCGGTATAGTATAAGGATGAAGAGTACAGATGGACCTATAGAAGTAAGTAGAACCATACAAACTATGTAAAGGTAAAAAGTGCAGAATTATTTTGTAACAAGAATTTTTTTGAATGTTAATTTGTGTTCAGTTTTGCAAAAAGTCAAACAGGGAAACATTTTTCCACATACTGTCAGTTTTTTAAAATATAAGTTTTAATTAAAAGTCTCGAAAAAGTAGCATTTTAATTTTCATTTTAACCGCATAAAAGACGTTACTAAATAAAATACGATCCGTAATAATTGGTTTCACAGATGAATCTATGTTACCAGGATCCTTTTTGACGTGAAAAGGGTATTTACAAATTGGAATTCGCGAATAAGATAAATCTAATTTTAAGTAAAGGTTTCGGAAAAATATTAGCATACAAATTTACTTATGTTTTTTGTGAAAAAGTGCGTTTAACAAAAAATAGAATTGGGTAACTACTAAAACATGGCAGCTATTTAAAAAATATATATAAAAAAAGGTGCTAAGCCCAATACAATCTTTAAATTATTGATATAAAATATAAATTTTCTTTTAAGATTTTTTTTCGAGAAAACCGCTTATTAAAATATTGCTAAAAAATAGATAATAATATTTTAAAAGGAGATTTGTCTTTCATCATAAGTTAACTTTCGTGACACAAAAATATCTTTGTTAAGGTCAAATTTTTCTAGATTTGGAAATTTCTTGTAAACCATTTTTAATGGCTCAATTTATTTTGCAATAAACGTATACGAACGAATTCACAAAATTACAGTACAAACAATATATAAATAGATAATTATCATGGTAGAATTTGACACTTCTCCCGACCTTTTACATGCTTGGCAAACCGAAATATGACACTGGGTCTATGGCTAAGTGCTCCGGTCCCGTCGGATTGCTAACGCTTCTGAAGGTGGAGTCACGTGCCTCAAAGCTCCCCAAAGCTTTTCACACCTCTCAGGCTCTTTCAAGTGTTTGGCAAATCAAGTTACGCTGACTGATCTACGACAAAGGCTTCCACAGACCAAGTCCCGGTCCCTTCGGTCCCACTAATTTTGCCAACGCTTTTTGAGATTGTGATGGGTTCCGTAAGGCTTCCAGAAGCTTCTCTAATTTTGTCTATGATTTCTAAAATGAATGAGGCAAATAACATAGAAATTATGTTTTAATGCCACAGAACTTCTTTTCCGCAATCCGCCTAGAAAAAACTAAAACGGAATGCATAAATCTTCTAAAAATTCCTCTAGGTTCATTTATGATGGCTGGTCCCACCATCCGGAGTCCAATATTTACTAAGTTAAACTGCACTACTTTGCCTATACCCATTAACTTCATGCTCTTTACTCATTGAATGCTAAATATCAACTGACTTGAATCGCGAAAACCCCCAATATTTATGCCATTCCGCGTTTACCTGCACAGATCGACTTCTCCAGTAGATGGTAGCGTGTATGTCCGGCATAAACATAAATTGTTTTATTATTTTTACCAGAATATTTAAATGATGAAAAAATCTATTTAGAACATTTTAAGTAAACTGTACTGGTGGTGGATATTAAAAAAATATATTTGTAAAATTATGGAGGTTCAAAAAACAAAATTATATACGATTAGTGTTATAAATTCGTGACAATTTAGTTTATTCTTTTTTAATTTAAAACTCAAGATCTTTTATTAAAATTTTCCATTTTTCAGGTATTTTTTATGTCCCGAACCACCTTCGCCGGCTAAACCGCCCGACCCATACCACCATGGATCCATTACTGAAGGATATTGGTTCAGTCCAGGAATGGGTCTGTTCGATTTAGTTTCTTCCCTCAGTACCTCAGTTGATAGACAGTCCAGTACCTTCTAGTAATCATAGGCCTATATCTTCACAGGTAAATTTTAGTTTAATTTTTTAGCTGCCCTTTCCATAGACAAACATAACAATTATTTTTAAGTGCTTATTAAATAAACATTTAAGTTTTAAGTTTTATTGGGGACAAAATTGTATTTTCCTTGTTTAAAAGTGATAAACTATAGAATATATTTAAATTTTATGAGGTAATCATCCTGTATATGGACCTTCCTTGGGAATCCACTTGGAAATTATCAAAAGTTTAATTTATACTTTGAATTATTACCTCTTTAGATAATCAAGAAGGCATAAAAAGAACCATAATTTTGGATTTTTCCGTATTAAAAAAAAAATGTGAAAAAGCCATTTTGTCTATGTTTTTCATAGAATCTGAAAAAGAATTTGAAAAAATGATTTTTATCATGAATCGAAAAAATCATATTTTTTTGAAAAAATACAAAAATCATGATATAAAAAAAATCACGATTTGTTACATTTTTATTTTTTTTTGCATAGAAAATAAAATTTGATGTTGAACGATCACCAACACTAAGGAATACTTATCAAGTACAAAGGAATGCTAATCACGTAATGTTAATATTACGAGCTCTTACCAAAAATTTTTATTTTTTAGCTTAACTAATAAAGTTAAAAATTAAGGCTTTTTATTGCATGATGTTATATCTATTTGAAATGGAAAAAAGTAATAAAATAAAATAATTTATGAATATGTTTGTAGTGAATAAGAAATAAGTAATCTACACTGCATATTTTTTTTGTTTTCTTTGTTATAATACACATGCTTTACGTAGCTACATACATTATAAATGTCATAAGTCATAATATTATTACCTCCATTACTAAAATAGGGCAACAGTACGCTTTGTTTATTATAATAGTTGGCATAAAAATACACTGACATATCAACATATTGGTTTTGTATTTTGATAAATAAATAATAATAAGGAATAAAGATTTCTTTGTCTTGAAAAATACTTTTGTCAACATGGTAAATTTATTATTAAGTTACTTACTAAATACTTAAGGAAGATGTGTTTTATTAGTTGGATTTAACCATTTTTTTATAAATTATGATACGAAAAACCCGCTAGAAGTTGATTGAACTGCTCATATTTGTACAATAAAAATATTGCCTCATTAGAATTAAATAAATCTTTTATAAACTTTTCTTGTATAAATACTTTCCAAGAGAAAAGTTATTTAAAAAGGTACTGTGATGTTTTGTTTCGTGTTTGTAGCCTGTGCCGTAAAACCCGCAGCTGGCCGTTTAATCAAAAATATTAAGAAATTAAAAACTTTATTTTATCTTTTTTACGTTGCTCATTTTTATTCAAGTTAGTTATTAAAAAAAATTACCGTACCTATATATTAGCACAATATAAATTTAACAACTTTATACGTTTCTTTTTCAGGTAAGATTGCATTTGCTGTTGTAGTACAGTACCAGTACGTTACCTGTAAGTTACCAGAATACAACGTATATTAAAGGTAAGAATAATTTATAATGTAGCTAAAAAAATTTACCAAAAATCATTTTTAAAAAAGATTGTTTGTTATTTAAAACATTTTTTTGTAGAGATTTCCTTTTTGTCTTTAATAATTTAAAAATGTATTAACTTTAGGTAAAGGATAATATTTTCAATTTTTTGTCTAATGTAGTTTTTTATTATTTGTTTAGTATTTATAAAAAAACACAAACTGGACCTGACTTATAATAAAAAAAACTTGCTGATGCTTCGCTTGTTTTATTCTGGGCTTTTATTTTTGGAGTTTGGTAAATAAGTAACTTTTGTTTAAAAAACAAATTAAATATATGACAAATTTCAAAAACAATATATAATACCATTGTAAAAAAACCTATTAAAAATATTGTGTAAAGTTTATATCTAATTTTAAAAGTGATAATTTGTGTGTGCACTACATTTTTGCGATTTAAAGATGTGGCAGTTGTTTAGATGTGTGGTTCCACTTTTTTGATCATAAAAAATCAAAAAATAGAGATATTGACGTGTTTTTTTTAATTTTATTCTCTTTTGCGGCATATTTTCGAATCTTTAAAAAAAATTAGAAAACATTGTTAATTTTTATTTTGAAAAAAAAAAAAGTCAATAAAATGCATCCATTTAAGTTTAGCAATTTCTAGTGATTTGTTCCATATTTTACGTTTAAAAACAAATAATAAAAAAAAATATTTTTTTTTCAATAATATCAATTTTTTGATTGTTAAATAATTTTTCAAAAATTATTTTTAATCGAAAAATTGACATATTTAATTTTTTTAACTATTTTATTTTTGATGAAATTTGGGAATAAAAATATTTGATTTAAAAGAAATTGAATCATGTTGATTTTTTATCCCAAAAAAGTGGAGCCACACATCAAAACAATTACCAAAGATTTTTCTTCTTTATTAGCAAAACAAAAAGTACGTCCGTGATTTCTAATTTTTTCTTTAAATTAGGATCCTTTTCCACAATTTTTTTGTTATGACATATAGTTTATTTTGGATATTGCATCTTTCATACGTTTTGTGTGTTTAAAAAACAAAAAAAACCGTTAAAATAATTCATCAATCAATTAATTTAACACTTTGTTTATTGTATTTAAAAATTTCTGTATAACAAAATTTTAACATTTTAATGCTTTTATACGAAGTCGACGGCACTGTTCCATTATTTTCTGCCTTGTTTCAAACTTAGACTTTAACTTGGTTAAAATTTGCATCGATTTACATATGTGACATAAAAGTAACGACGTCAGTAAATAACTTTACCAAAATAACTTTGCTTGTCAAAATTTCAAATTTCTTTTGCATAATCAAGTTTTATACAAAGTTAGATAATAAGTTTAAATATTTATTTAAAAAAACTGTTTTTACACTTGTCACATAAAGTGAAGTTTTGCTCTCCCAAAATTCATCGCGAATGTGGTCGTTTGCTGAGTGGTATCCATAGATATATAAGCAAAGGGAGATATAACCGTTCATTCATAAATTGGCTTTTGTTGTGTATCAAACATTTATAATGTGTAAGAAAAGGACTTCCGATAAAAAAAGTCCCTGCAGGCAACGTCGCAAATGTTTAGCAGCGCAAAACGTGGCGGTCCACCAGTGGCGTAGTTTGTTTCCAAAAACTATTTATCTATAGAAAATTACTAAAATATATTTTTTTAATATATTATAAAAAAATAACTATTGATGACAACTTTTTTGGGCTGTTTCGAGAAACGTGCAAGTAAATAAAACCTATTGGTTCAATGCAATAATTAAACTGTATTTATCATATAAAGCGACACTTTTGAAAACTGGTATTGTTAACCGTTAACTAGCATTCTTAACTAATCCAAGAATATTTAACTAACTATTCATTTCTATTTGTGATAATATCACAAGGATCAAAATAATCTGAAAGATTTTGGCAATTTGTGGTAACTGCATATTCTTTTTAAATCCAAGTAGGGAAAACCATAATTTTTTTCTCTCCGGGTCAACAGGAAACCTTAAAAAAATATATAATTGAAATCGTTCATATGCTATATTAATCTAATAAAAAAGTTTATAACAAAAACTAAACCTTGATGGTTACTTTCAATCGATTATAAAATAATTAAACAATTTTTTCGTTAGTTATATAATCAAATTTTATGCTAAAATAAGTAAACAATCGTTGTTAATCTGCACAAAAATATAACATAAAAGGTATCAACAACAAAATGTTATTTGTTTGCCATGGTATTGCACGTCAATGAAGTAAGTTTTATAGAAGAACTGTTTAATGTGAAGAACTGTGAAATGAAGGTTTTTGTTTTTCACAAACCTGGCACTTCACATCCATTTTTCTAGTCTGTTTATTAAAAATAATACATAAAATATTAAGAAAATCCTCTTATAACCGCACTTTAAAAACACAAATCTCTCTCTGAGCTAGTTTAAACGAAATGCAACACCGCCTCACAACACAAATAAAAAATTTACCTCTAACTGACCGACGACCTTCGTGACCGTAGCGTACAAAAATTATGAATAAACTACAAAAAGCAGTGTTGCCCATCCTGACCGTTAATATTCCGGTATGATTATTTTTGAGAATAATATTAATAAAGCAAAATAAAAATCAACTAAAAAACATATTTCTGTCGCTGCTACTAAGTCATTGCATAACGACATGTTATGATCTATGATCTCTTTAAGAATTTAAAAAGAAAATATTAATAAAGCAATATCCTAAAAATTCGCCAATAAAGGACAATTGGCAAGAGTGCATGTGTATTAGGCACGTTTGACCATCAAGTGGTCTAGAGAGGTAGACACTATTTCAATGTTTGATTGCTTTTAATTGTAAACAGTTTTATCTCCCTTTGCTTATATATCTATAATGGTATCATTTTGTCACTATTTTTGTCTTTAAACAGTCCACAAACGCTAAGGTAACGTACCGTAGGTGTCTTAAGTATGGTAAGAGGGAGTTTGTTCACACGGGACTTAAATATTTGGAGATTGGGAGGAGAAAGAAAAACTTTTGCAGGTTCCATAGTCTAGACACTCTAGGGATGAAAAAACGAATAAAGTAAGAAGGTAGAGGCCTCTTTATTTAAACTGTAAAAACTGTTGAGAGCTGCCTGAGAAAGAATTATACTGGCCAACTCATCTAAGCGGAAGCCGTAAAAATACTTACAGAAGAGCTACAGCCTGTTGATGGACAAGAGAAGAAAGCTTTTCTGTAAGCGTGGGATTATTAATAAGACGAACAGCTTTTCTTTAAATGTAATCGAGAATGCTTAGAGATGTAGGAGACGCCATTCCTCAGACATGAGAGCAATATTCTAAATAGGGTTTGATTTAGTTTGTGCCAGTTAAGGTTATTCTCAAAAACAAGAATAAATAACCCTTTATCTGCACTAAAAATAGTAATAAGAGATTTCGACTCGAACTTAAATAAATTTGTTATTAACAAACATAAATTTTTTGACGGTAACTGAATTTTTAATATTAAACGGTAACCTCAAAAAGTTATTTAAAATGCTTTTTTTAAATAAAAAAAAATATTGTTTAGGTACACTGGGTGTTTAAAATTTGACTCCCACTATTCAGATCTTAAAAACTTTAAAATGTGTAACGGTTAAATTGAAACAAAATAACACATATATGACTATAAATATGTCATAAAATGGTTTTGGAATTTCGAAAATTTGCAGAGATATTTCAAAAAAACTGAAATTTTGAAAAAGCTTTATAATTTTTTTCTAAAATTATTTGAAAATAATACACGTTAACATTTATTCTTTTTCCATTACCTTATGGTGTTTTCATATTTAAAATCCTACGTTAAAATTTCATTGTTTTTTAATCGTTAAGATGTTTTTTAATAACACAGTAATTAAGAATGTATTAAAATCGCATTTACATAAAAACTGTGACATTAAAAAAATCAAAGCCTACTACGTCAGACAAACTTTTTATTTAATATTTTGTAGTTGTAAAAATATAACGCTAGATTGTTATATAATGTTAGAAAGGAAAAATAGGTATAAATATTACTGCAAAAATCCAATATTGTGCTCATAAGGAACAAATTAAGTTCAGGATATTGGCTGACAGACAAAACATTAGATGGCAAAATTAAAAGCACTATTTCATAGCGGGATCAAAGTAATTTACACTTAAATGAAAAAAATTCTTAGTTTTACAAAACTAGGAAAAAATATAAACAAATTTTTAAAATTTCGGGTTTTCTAGGATATCTTCTGAAATATTCTAAAACTAAACGGCATATTGTTAGTCACATAAATGGCAATTTTGATACAATTTCTATGGGGCACTTTAAAAAGAAACCTACAAGACTCCGGGAAAGGCTTGCCTAGATTTATTAGGGCGATTTTAATGCACGCAACCATTTAATTAATCCAATTTAATTTTAATTTTACATGGTAATAATAAATGTGTTCTGCAAGATGTCGATTATTTTTTACATTTGCCTAAGAAGATTTTCATTGTACTGACTTATTTTCGATAGCTACTTGTTTAAGTATTACAGTCAATTGTTATTTTTAATTTATACCAAAGAACGCCATTTTTAAATGTCTGACCATACACAAAAATAAAATAAATTAGCACATTTTCAAAAAAGGGCCTAGGACCTATTAACCCACGTTGGCATGAAAAAAAAATATATGTGATGTGTCTGTAGTATATCTAGCTTTATGAATTTTTTAACAATGTTTGAAATGGAAATAGGGGGTAAAAAAATTAAAATCTATTTTTTCTTCACCATTTTTCGATATTTTTTAGAAAAAAATAGTTTTCTTTTTATTATTATTTTCTTATTTTTCTAAAAAATTGAAGTTTTATATAACTTTTGAAGTAAAGATTTGAGATTTACTTAAAGGAAAAAATATTTAAAATATGATTAAAAGTAAAGGCAAATTAAAAAAAAAAAAACCGGCTTTACCAGTTCATCTATAATCTTTTTAATTCAAAAAATATTTAAAACTTCTATTTAAAAAAAAAAGATTTTAAATTTTTCGACCCTCTATTATCCTTTTAAAAATTAGAAAAAATATATACAGGGTGTCCCAAAAGTAATGGGACACAGAGCAACAGCAGATTCCTTAGGTCAAAATAATGCAATTTACGTAAACTTGCCTTATCCGAAAGTTAATAATAACAAAGATACAGGGTGTTAAACTTTTAATTTTGCTTTTGTTTTTTCTTAATAATTCTTTAACCAAATGACCTAGCGAACAAAATTTGGGATCTGGGGGTTTTCTGAGGCGAGAAATTTAAATTCGTCCACGCTTTTGATGTTGCTACTAGAGGGCGCCAGCTACGGCCTACCTCACTTGTTTTAAATGTCGTAACTTTTTTTTGGCTTGGAATATTGGCCTGTTTATTAAAAAATAAGTTACTATAAATCCATCTGCATCAAAAATGTATACTTTATTTAAGTCTCTAGGAGCAGCCGTTCTCAAGATAAATGCACTTTAAAGGATATTGCAATTTTTTTATGGAAAATGAATTTTATCCAATTGTTTTCAAACTTTGCATAGTGATAGTTCTTAACACGCTGATCAAAGGTCTTCGTGGGCACAAAACTCAAAAACGCCTCCAACCCCCCCAAAATCACCCTCAGAAGTCACTGAGGATTTTGGGACTTTTGAGGGTGATTTTGGGGGGGTTGGAGGTGTGTTCGGGTTTTGTGCCCTGAAAGACCTTTGATCAGCGTGTTTAGAACTATCACTATGCAAAGTTTGAAAACACTTGGATAAAATTCATTTTCCATAAAAAAATTGCAAGATCCTTTAAAGTGCGTTTATCTCAAGAACGGCTGCTCCTAGAGACTTAAATAAAATACACATTTTTGATGCAGATTTATAGTAACTTATTTTTTAATAAACAGGTCAATATTCCAAGCCAAAGAAAAAAGTTACGACATTTAAAACAAGTGAGGTAGGACGTAGCTGGCGCCCTCTAGTAGCAAAATCAAAAGCGTGGACGAATTTAAATTTCTCGCCTCAGAAAACCCCCAGATCTCAAATTTTGTACTGCTAGGTCATTTGGTTAAAAAATTATTAAGAAAAAACGAAAGCAAAATTAATAGTTTAACACCCTGTATCTTTGTTATTATTAACTTTCGGATAAGGCAAGTTTACGTAAATTGCATTATTTTGACCTAAGGAATCTGCTGTTGCTCTGTGTCCCATTACTTTTGGGACACCCTGTATATATTTTTTTTATTATAACGTAGGTTAATTGGCTTTGTTAAAGAAACAATAAAACATTTTAAAGCTTTAAAAAAATTAATTTCGGTCAAAAATTTAAAAAAAAATGTGCTTTATCTGTACTATAGCTGGGTGAGATTTCAAAAAGTAAAAGGGCCGACTACCCCTCCCCTTTCTTAAGCGTCAAGGCCTTTTATAAAAAAACCAATATTTTTAAAAGTTTGCACCGCTCTTTATCCACTTAACGATGTACTTTTAGGTATAACCAAGTTCAGGCAAAAATTTTTAGACGTATTTTCCAAAAACTCTATAACGTATGTCCTAAAAGTTTTTGCATAAGATTTATTGGCTTTAATTTTAGCCAAAATAAAATAATATCAAATTGTTTTTAAAATAAAAATTTCCTCACTTTGTTCACCCTCAGTTAAAAGTTTTCGCTTTAAAATGTCGTATGAATAATAAATAGAAAAAAATCTACAACTTGCTTGGGCAGGTACTCAAACTGAAATATTTCAAATATTTTAGAATGTGAATATTTCACGCAGAACCATATAGCGGAGTAAAGACAGGGAATACCATGACCTGGCATTGCGTCATTACTTAAGAAATACCCAAAACTGGTTTTAACAATACTACATAATTTTTGTCTTTCAAAAACGATAATTCACCAAATTTGCGACAGGCTCGCCCAACAGAGGATTTTGGGCTTTACTGTCTCGGAAGGTTCATCATGGAGGCTGCAAAGCTTAAGATAAAGAAAAATAATGACGGCGCATTTACGAAAAGCTTAGAGAAATTGATTTAAATTACGTCCAGGACCCTATGAAAAATATTTAAAAAAATTGATTAGTATTAAATTGTAGTTTATAACAACTTCTTCTTCTTTTCTTCCTGGGAGCCGTCTTTCACTACCGGAGGCAGCGCAGCCTCTTGGGCTTTTTGTGCCTAATCTCCCAGTGTCTTCTATACCAATCCTCCCATTAGTCTTGTTCCTTCTACAAGTCTGTATAACCCCGAGACTGGTCGGTTTATATATTCCTGTGGGCTCATTTTTGGTTGCCCAAATAGTGCCTGTCTTTTGTGATTTAACGCTTCACATTCACACAGTATGTGGTAGGCTGTTTATTCCCCCTCGTCGCACATTCTGCAACTTGGGTCCCCATAATATGAGCCTATCTTGTGTAGGTGCCCTCTTAGGTTATCGTGCCCTGTTAGCAACCCTACTGTTATGCGAAGTCTTTTCCTACTTTGTCTGAGTAGTTTTTCCTTCGATCTTTTGGATTGGTCCCTTATGAAGCCCTTTCCGTGTCTTATTCTACTGAGGTTTCCCCAGTATTCTTCGTGTTTGTTTCGGATTCATTCCCTGGTTTGCCCTCGTGCTGTGGTTTTGGTCACTCCAAGGGCAGGTTCTGGCCCAAAGTATGGTGTGGATGATCCCTGTCTCGCTAGCTCATCCGCTTTTTCGTTGCCTTCTATTCCCGAATGTCCTGGTATCCACAGGAAACCCTGTTGCGTTCTCCCAGAACCTCCAGTTTTTTTGGGCATTCCCATGTCAGCTTGGACGTCACCTTGGGCTTTACTAGTGCCCCTAGTGACGCCTGGCTGTCTGTTATTATGCAGATCCGCTTGTTTTTGTAAGCCCTCCTGTTATTTTCTTTTGCACAGTGCAGTAAAGCATATATTTCTGTTTGAAATACAGTACTGTGTATTCCTAGTGGAATGGATAATTGTGAATTCCTCATTTCACTGTACACGTTCGCTCCAGTTCCCTGTCCGGTTTTGGAACCATCCGTATACCAGATGATGTCTCCAACCGTTACAACTAGATAGTATTTAAATATTTTTTTTATTAGAAAATTAAATATGTAAATATTTTATGACGAAACTTTTAGGACATACAATATAATATTCCGTGTAAACGAAATATTTAATACCGGTATTTTTACCTTAATTTTAAGATATCCTGTTTTTAACGCTTCATTTCTGCTTAAGATGCCTTTTAAAACAGTCTTAATACTTTTTAATTCCTTAAAGATTTAAAACTTTCCCCTACTTTAAGAAAGTAAATGTGAAACTAAATGTATCTCCTTTGAAGTTAAAGTGAAAATTTAGATGCAACTTAATTCTTAAAGTAGTCTCGAACCAGCCAGATAAAAACTTTATTTCTACTTTAAACTCGAAAATTTTAGTTTTTTTATTTTCAAGTAAAAGCAGTGTAAATGTATCGTAAACAACTTTTAAAAGGATAATCCTAGTACCGACATGTGTGATTAAAAACTAAATAAGTTTTTTTTTAATTTTGTATTGGGTTAAATTAACAAGAAATAAGTTGATAAATAAATTGTGTTAGAGTTTTGGTAATATTAATTGCACTTTATTTAAATGGTATAAAGGAGGTGGTTAAATATCGGCATTTTCGCTCATTATATTCGTGAAAATTCAAAGTTTTAATTTAGGCCATTTTATTTTATTTAAAATAAGTCCAAGTATCTTTACTTACATCTATAATGAATTAGTAAAAAATCAGGATAGCAAGTAACAAAAAAAAACCTTTAAACTTGCCATTTTTATTAAATTTTTGCCATTTAACACGTTTTTTGATATTTTATTTTAAAAAATTATATTATGGACTTAACGCACCAACAATATTACACATTATAATCTTACTAGCATTTTTTTATTTTGGTGCATTGAGTCCATCATATCTTATTTTTTAAAATAAAAGATCAAAAACCGTTTAAAATGTCAATAATTAAATAAAAATGGCAAGTTTAAAGGTTTTTTTTTGGAACTTGCCATTCTGATTTTTTTTACGAACTTATTATTTATGTAAATAAAGATACATGGACTATAATAAAATGGCCTGAATTAAAACTTGGAATTTTTACGAATGTAATGGGCGGAAAAAGGCCGATCTTTGCCCACCTTCTTTATAACTGGTTTATTATTATTTATTTTATTGCATAAAATGTATTCTGACCCAAAAACTAATAAAATATCTTCCTTTTTTATTTTATTAGAAAAATTGGTTTCGGCATAATTTTAATTTAAATGGAGAAGTGTAGCGGGATGAGGGTAGGCAAATAAAACCACTATTGTATAATTATCCCAACGTTTCGTGGCTGGATTGCCACTTTATCAAAGGCCTATAATTAGAAAAAGACGCATTAAAAGACTGGTATATGAACCAATATCTTTAACATCAAAACCACTAAAACATATTATGAGGCAAAAAGGCCGGAAGAACAACCCTAAGTCACCATATCCATGAAAATCAGCAATAAAAAAGTTTTTTTAAGTTAAATTATTCAAAATCATAAAACTTTCGAAAACAAAATATATACATTCTGTTTTTCTTATAAAAATTTACATGACTAGACAAGAACAAACCAAGAAAAAAATAAAAAAAAAAAAAAAAATTAAGTATAAGCATTTAGGATTCGAACTCGGGACCTCTGGCTTTGGAACTTATAATCGTATCCCCAGAGCTAGGGCACCCTAAATAATTTTCTTAAAATATATTAGATATAAAACAAAAAAATAAATACTTTAAGAACAATTGGAGAGCTAAATAAAGACCTCGACAGGGCAAGCCCCTATGCCAAAAGTCAACACAAAAATCAACATCTCATAAAGATTAAAAATTAAAAAAACCACAGTTACAACATTAAAATTAATAATTAGATACACCTTATTAATTTTAATGTTGTAACTTGGTTTTTTTTTTTAATTTTTTAATCTTTATGGATTTGTTTTTGTGTTATTTTAAAAGGGACGGGGGCTTTCGCCTGGCTGGAAATTCAGCTCTAATTTTTTTTTTTTTTATCTTTGTGACAACTCACGAAGGATTTGCATATACATATATACTATATATATTAGACATATACATATATACTCCTAAGTACCAGAGTACCGTGAGTGCCGGGTTTTCCGATGTTTAACCCATCTTTTTTGCCCCAGTTCCGTCAACGCTGCCCAAGCACTGAAACATGCAAATATTGCATTTCACAGCACCTTTTAGACAACGCGGTAGTGCCACCACGGACGTTATTTTAAATAACTACTACCTAAATTGTTCTTAAAGTATTTATTTTTTTGTTTTATATCTAATATATTTTAAGAAAATTATTTATGGGTGTCCTAGCCCTGGGGATACGATTATAAGTTCCAAAGCCAGAGGTCCCGAGTTCGAATCCTATTAAATGCTTATACTTAATTTTTTTTTTTTTATTTTTTTTTTTTTTTTCCTTGGTTTGTTCTTGTCTAGTCATGTAAAGTTTTTTATAAGAAAAACAGAATGTATATATTTTGTTTTTCAAAAAGTTTTATGATTTTGAATAATTTAACTTAAAAAATTTTTTTTATTGCTGATTTTCATGGATATGGGTGACTTAGGGTTGTTCTTCCGGCCTTTTTGCCTCATAATATGTTTTAGTGCTTTTTGATGTTAAAGATATTAGGTTCATATAATCTTTTTTAATGTGTCTTTTTCTAATTATAGGCCCTTGATAAAGTGGCAATCCAAAGAAACGTTGGGATAATTATACAATAGTGGTTTTATTTGCCTACCCTCATCCCGCTACACTTCTCCAGTTGTTTCATAAAAAGGGTACTATAAACAAAACTACTTTAATTTAAATTTTACGCCTGTCCCTTTAAATTTGTCGTTAATCCAAAAAGGCTTGTGACGACACTAGGTCTGCTAAGTTCCGATTATAGTTTTTTGCTCCCTTCCTTTGGTGTAATGTTAATTAAATAGGCAACATAATAAATATAAATTCACGTTTTAACCCATGGAAATTTAAACAAAAAAAAATATTACAGAAAATAGCTTGCAGCTCATAAATCAGTTTGAGGAAAACTCCGGATAGAAATCATTTACTGACTATTTAAAACAATTTTGCAAAACCTTTGTTATTTAGATATTTCGTTCAAACGAAAATAAACTGATTATAGTATTCGACTTCTTTTATAAACAAATGAAAATGACACTTATGCACCAAAAGAAAATCCAAAATTAGCTCCGCTTGGTATTTTATTTACTTTCCTCTCATCCAAAATATAATATTTGAACAAGTGCCTTGTGTCGACCAGGCATTGTAAATAGGTGGGGTTAGCGACTTGTGACGTATAACTCTGTTATACAATTTCGAATAATAATAATATTTGGCTGAAGTTTTATTTAGGTATGAAGGGCTTTTTTTAACCAATAAAAAAATATGTGCATGGGATGGTTTGTATGAGGCACTACTTATTTTAAGCCTTGATAACACAAAGTGTGGTCAGGTGCCAACTAACGTTACAACCGATTAATTGGGGGTGAGTGAACCTCCGTAGATTCCTGATCTGGCACCAAATGACTCTTTTTTTTATTTGTTCCCAAACGTCAAGAATGTTGCAGGGACAACCATTTTTGTTGGCAGAGCAAACTGCTGGGTCATTCATAACATTCAAAAACAATATTTTAAAGGTGCCTTAATAGAACTAAAAAATTAAAAGCAACCCTAATTTATTTTTTTTTAATTAATTTTACAATTTACTAGATTTTGCGTTGTTTTTGCATGCAGCCTTAAAAATAATGTGTAAAAATGAGCAGAACAGTAATATTTAAATGGATGAAAGTAAAATACACAGCATACTAAAATCAATCGCATAAAACATGACAGCGCCATACTAAAAAAAAAGCGATAATAAGCTGTAGCTAAAACATGTAAGTAGCCTGGAAATAAATTAAAGATTTTAAAACATTATGCAACTTTAACACGTAATTAGCTTGCGCTAATCAAATCACAAAGCGAATTCAAAATGCCATCCGAAAATGAAGACAGATCTTACATGATAGACAATATGGATTCCGTCACAGTAGATCCACAGCTGATCTTCTTTCTTTTGTCTCACACAACTCTAACAAGTCCCTTGAGTTTTTTGGTGAATCCCAGATCGTTGCTCTTGACATATCCAAAGCTTTCCATGAGGTAAGGCATGATGGGCTTCTTAACAAACCTTCTTCTTACGGTCTTCCACCTAAGCTTTGCTCTTGGTTTTCCAGCTTCCTTTCTAATCGACGTATATTGGTTAGTGTAGATGGTCATTCCTCCAGCTTCTACCAAATTAATGCTGGGGTGCCCCAGGGCTCAGTGCTGGCACCCACGCTGTTTCTTCTACACATTAACGATCTTGTCTCTTTCACAATCAATCCCATTCATAGTTTTACTGACGATAGTGCCCTTCACTCTAGTATTCAATTTCTTAAGCCACCATGTAATTCTCATTTCGAAAACAAGCGCAGGTCAATGCAGATATCTCTTTCACAAGACCTTAAACTTATCTTGGATTGGGGCGCCAAAAATCTTGTTCAGTTTAATGCCTCGAAAACACAGTTTTTCGCTGACGCGAAAAAAGTCTGCAAATACTCATTCCTTACATATGAGCGGCTAAGTTCTGCAGAACAAAGAGTCGTTTAATCTTGTCGGCGTTACTTTTGAGAGTAACCTCAACTGGCACAAACACATTTCATTCATAGCTTCGGCAGCTTCAAAAAAGATTGGATTCCTCTTCCGAGCCAGAAAATATTTCTCTTTTTCCAATCTGTACACTCTGTATGTATCCCAAATCAGACCCTCTTTAGAATATTGTTCTCATGTCTGGGGAATGGCGTCCCCTACAATACTTAGCATTCTGGACTCCATTCAAAGAAGAGCCGTTCGTCTTATTAATGATCCAACGCTCACAGAAAGGCTTCCTCTTCTTGCCCACCGTCGAGCTGTAGGGGATCTGTCGCTCTTCTATAGGTATTTTCACGGCTTCTACTCAGAGGAATTGGCCAGTATAATTCCTCCTCTGGCAGCTCCCAACAAAGCAACACGTAGAGCAACTTTTATGCTTCCTTTTACAGTTCAGTTAGAGAGGCCCCGAACTTCCCGCTTTCTTCGTTCCTTCATCCCTAGAGTGTCAAGACTATGGAACCTGCTGCCCGCAGAAGTTTTTCCTTCTCCTCCCAATCTCCAAAAATTTAAGTCCCGTGTAAACAAACTCCCTCTCACCACACTAAAGACACCCACAGTACGTTAGTACTTAGGCATCAGCCTTCGTGGACTGTCCCAAGATTTAAAAAAAAAAAAAAAAGTAAAACGCATAAAAAGAAGGCAGCACCGAGACAACCATTATTATCGTTAAATTGCTTAAAGTTGCTAAAAACTTTCTACCTTAAATTAAAGAAAATATTTAAAATTCTACTAAAAGCACATTTTTACAAATAAAAGTGTCAAAATCTTAATAAACTTAAAATGTATTTATACATTTTTTTAATGTTTTAATTAACAGAAAATATATATTTTTTTAAATTGCCAATTTTTAACAAGGCTTTGAACTTCTTCAACAGACCTCAGCAATTGTTTTAGCCATAAATAATGCAAAAAAAAAGGAGAGAAAAAAAAGTAATCAGAGAGACGATGGTAATATATTCATAGTTTTGTTTTTTAAGTTAACCCATAAAACGTTGGGCTGACAAGCATGAAATTTTATACATCCATTTTGATGTATCTTAAAATGTCTTGGTCGCTTTCTTTTCGGTGTATAAAAACAGGAAAAGAGATAGTTACGTCGTTATTATGGTCGTTTGTAAATTTATACAGGAAATAAATATTTTATGGCCGAAGACAGTGGAAATAAACAAAATGTAATTGCTGAGTCATAATAAAAATAAAATTAGAAAATAAATTTGACGATATTTTTAATGTACTTTTTAAAATGTAGTTTTATTTAAGTCGTAGGCATACTTACATTGTTGCTTGCTTGCTTGGATGTATAAATTAACAATTTATTAGCTGTCTATTTCTGGAAATGTGTGTTGCTAGATATAGAAAATGATTTGTTTTTGAGTTTATACCAAAAGTTACTTCCATTCCCGTGATATTTTAATTTTATTGTATCTTTTACACTGAAACTTTAGTTTGATAATCGTTTTGACAATTTGAATGTCATTTTTGGTTTTGTTCTTCCATTTTCAAGAATGTTTGTTTAATTTGAAAAAAATAGATAGGTAGGTAGGTAGGTTTAAAGTGAGTGGACTTTTTACGCCCTCCACTGCGACCGCTCGGTCTATTGTGGCTCACACCTTTTTATATTTCTCCCAATAGGATCGGACTTCCAATGAATCCGATACTAGATTGGGAGAGAGTTCTTACATCTCCTCCTACTCGTGTCACTACCGGACACGAGCACAATGTGTTCTGATGTGTTCTGGTATCCCTGTCTCCTGGAGAGTATGACGAGCAGACGATTAGATCCATCATGCCCTCCTCTCCCGGTCTAGTGACAGGTCCTTGTTCCAGGAACCAGATGGATTGGATTAAGGGAACCCTTTTTAAGCACCTGTTTGTTCGCGATGGATTAGCCCTTCCCCGTGAAACAGGCGCCGGTGACTTCGGAGGCACCTTACGAAACGGATTCACCCGTTTCGGTCGGCGCACCTTTGTCTGCTTGTGACCTTGAGTGGCACCTCGCACCTTCGTCACTTTTTTTCCTATGAAAGCGGTTCTGTCCGCTTTCTGTTTGGAGCTAGGGAAGTAATAGTCCACCACGGCAGAGCCCCGCATTACCGCGGTAAGGCTAGATACTCTGAGAGGTCGCCCTGTATCTCAAAGGCACCGTTAGAGACACCTGTTTAAGGCACAGGATGTCATACACTCATCAGCACGGTATGCTAACACCTTGAGTTAAAGCCTTGTGTTCATCTTAGCTTCGGATCCCGGTCCATAGTTGCCGATAACCAGCCTCTCTAGCGCAAAAGATCCTACTGGGCCCAACCACAAACGACGATGTGTAAACACAGCGGTTGGGTTGAAAAAAAATAATTTAATATTAATATAGACTTTTTTTTGTTTTGAAAAAAATAAGTCTATATTTAAAATTATTGTTTTTGATATCGTAGTTAGAATAAATTTAATTAAGGGTAAGTTTATCTCATTTTTTTTTTTGATTGTAAAGAAATTTATTAGGTATAGTGTTTAACGGTTTTAATGGAAAATGTTTCCTATGGTTTGTGTAAAAAGTGGCGATTTGTTTGTTTTTTTAAATAAATGTTTACCCTTTATATTTTTTTCTTTCTCCTAAAGATGCACTTACGTCAAGTTTAGATTAAATTATTTTACTTTGAACAACCAAGGTGTACTGAGAAAAGTGATCTAGCACACTTGGGAGCGGGAAAAGTTGGGCGTAAGTATATTGGGGCGCGGGGACACTTGGACGCCGGAATAATTGAGCACTAGTCATATAGGCGCGGGACACTTAGACGCGAGGAAAAAAAATATTAATAATATTTTTAAAAGCGTTTATTTTCCAAATAATATTAACTTAAACTTACCAGAACTAACTTTTTTTAACCGACTTAAATAAAATTGAATATTTTTTCTTTGCGATACATGCCAATGTACTAGGAAATCTAAAATTTTACTATAATTGTCAGTTTTTTTTGACTTACAAAATCAAAGGCGTCTTTCATTATGGCTTCGTATACTTTTTAGCTATATAATTGTTAATATGAATTATTTTAACCCCAGCAGAATTATTCTAGTTATTTTCCTGGAGTATTTGTCTTTGCAATTATCTACCCGTGGCAAAACACCTTGCCACCCAAACGTCCTCGCGCCCATGTACCACCGCACCTAAGTCTCTCCGCTCCCAAGAGTCCCCCCGCCTAACAGTTTCCACGCCCAAACGGCGGCGCCCAAAATACCACGCCCAAGCGTCCAGGACCAAAAAAAAAAATGGATACATAATGTATACAGTAATTAAAAAATCAAAGTATGGTCGGAGCTATAGAGTTATGTTTTTTGACACTATTAGAATGTTTGATTAATTTTGAATCATAGTAAATACCAAAAACACGTATTGATAGAAAAGTTTATTTGAATGATACATTTAATAAAGGACTGTCGAGAACTACATTATAACCACGCCCTTAATATATGGACAGATGACAAGTTCAGTCCTGGAGTTTAAAAACATTTATTGTAATGCCAGGTATTTACTAGCCACAATTTCTTCTGTAGTATTCAGGCAAAAAATTTAAAACTGTAAAAAAATTACGAAATTTTGGAAATTTGTTACATATACCGTAAATGTAAAACCTCAATGGCTGGTTATTTAAAAAAGTTACAAATTGTTCTATCGTAACCAGTATGGTTTTCTTTTTTTTCTTCCTTAAATTATATTTAGGACATTTACTTTTAACTTATATTTAATGCCCTAGGTTGCCTCAAAAAGCAATCAATCTATTTATTTATACTTTGAAAATTTTAATAAACTTTGGTAATAAAGTTATGAAATTATAAAGTTAAGACCGTCTTTATATCCTTTTACCTGCTAAATTATTTTAGAGTAAGGTTTATTAATTTTCTTCGGTAAAATTAATGATTTCCTTTTCGGTACCTATAAACATTGTTTAATCTTAAATAACTTTTTAACGTTAATTATACAATTTTAAAATTTTAAAGGTTAAGTGGGGCGTGGGGATGAAAAAGGTAGCTTTTATATAAAAGAGATAACCAAAAGTGTTCTGCATATATATTTTTTTTCATGTAATATGAGGGTTTAAGAAAACAACATAGTTTAAGTAAAACAGAGTGTTTTACTAAAATGCTATTTTACCTAATTAAAGATGCTTAAAATTATATTTTAAGCATTAAACAAAAGTATAATCTATTTTGTAATCTTATTCTGATACTTTAAACAGTTTTCCTGGAAGAGACCTGCATTCTCTAATAACTTACATGAACGACGACGAACAAAAAAAACTTAATTTTTGTTAAAATACAATAATTATACTATATATCTTTGGAAAGAATCAAAAAAGAAAAAAAAATTGACACTTGATAATTTGTAACAAATAACAAAACTTGATAGATGTCATCCTGCTACGATCGTTTAGAAGGCAGATATCGAAAAATTTCATATAGACCAGGAAAATTACAGCAATTTAGGCGAAAATAAATCTATTTTGCCAGCCAACTCGGATCGGGATGCGGTTTTCGACAACTTACTCGGGAAAGCACCAGAAATCCATTGTATAGTCTGTCTCAAAGTATATCGTTATGGCTTTTGACGGACCATACCCCAATAAACCTTTAACGATTTTATTACCTATTGTTATTGGGTAAACCCATTTGTTCATAAGAGCAGGGGTGGGCCAGGTATTTTTTGAGTATTAACCATTAGGCATATAAATATTTTGGCTAATATTTTAGTGGCAGTGTTGAATAACCGTTTTTACTGTGCGTTTCAAAAAAGTTGTTTTACAAGAATATAACTTTGTCGCGTCGAAATCATTTTTTGTCATTAGATGTAAAACAGGTTGTGAAAAATGTGTATAAAACTTTAATCAGTAGAGGTCTAATTAAACAAAAAGCTTTTAATGAAACCTGTCTACTTAAAAAACTCCAATATCATCGATAAGGGATATTATTATTAGCGAAGAATTGAACAAAAGAAAAAAAACGTAGTGATTTTCAATCTTACCGTATAGACAATAGTGATCAGGACCTAATAAGAAGAAAAATATATTGTCTTTATGAAAGCGGAGTTATTCCTACCTTGGATAAACTAAAAAAGAAGCTAGACGAAGACGAAACCAATCTAAATATTAGCCGCGCCACCCTCCATAGAGTTGTTTGTAAAATGGGATTTAAATACCGCAAAATAGACAAAAGACAAGTAGTAATGGATTCGCACAGATTACGCACTTGAAGGTTTAATTACCTTCAAGAAATTAAAAGATATAGGTTAGAAAACAGATCCATAATTTACCTTGATGAAACAGGGTTCGATACACACGACACAGTATCCCAAGGATGGGTTGATTCCAGTCAAAACTGTCAGACGAAAGCACCTTCAAATAAAGGAAAACGCATTACCATAATACACGCTGGTTCAGAAGACGGATTTGTTCCAAACTGCTTGCTGTTGTCCGCAAAGAATATTAAGGATTCTAGCTTGGATTATCATGAGGATACAAGTGCAGGACTTTTTGAAAACTGGTTTTAAAATTATCTTTTAAAAAATATTCCAAACAACAGTGTTATTGTCATAGATAGCGAAAGCTACCACAGCCGTCTGCTACACAAAGCACCAGCTTTATCAAGTTCAAAAACTGAAATTCAGGAATATTTGTTAGAAAATGATAGTTATTTTGAATTTAGTTACAAAAATACGCAACTTTTGGAAGTCCTAAATTCATATGCAATTAAAAAACAATATGTACCTTTGTGATAATTTGGCTGAACAGGCTGGGCATACTGTCTTACGGCTTCCTCCGTATCACTGTATGTTTAACCCATAGAGCGTTTGTGGAACCAAGTAAAATCAAAGATCAGAGCAGAAAATGTTACACCTACTCTAAGTCCCAGTGTTATAAATTTGATAAAATATGTAATTACCAACATGCCAGTTGAGAGCTGGAAAAATTCACTACAGCACATTATAAAAATTGAGGACTCTTACATTTCTATCCAAAACAACAGAAATCCTATTGTAATCAATAATCCATAAATGAAGGCAAGAGCTAACACGGTATACTTTGGACAGACTATACATATGAGAGGGAGCTGGTCGACCCAAAGGGCCTCTCAGGTGCATAAAGCGCATTCCCGAAATTGCATAATTCTGTTAAAAATATGCTAAGTCGATAAAATAATGTAAATTAACGTATAAATTAATCTCCGGTAGTTTTTGAGGGCGCTGATTTCGAATTTGACCTCGAAACACTCCTACAATGTCCGGGGGTGGCTCCGCGGGGGTAATCTTTAGCCAAAATTGGCCGAAATTACCACTGCATGAAAGGACGCGAGAATCCGGACCAGAGTTACTCCCCTGGGGTTTTCGACCGCGCTGACCTCGAAATACCCCTATGATGCCCAGGAGTAGCTCTGCGGGGGTGGATTTTGGTCAAAATCATCCTTTAACGATAGGTCGCGAGAATTCGGGTCGTCAAAGCTACTACTCGGTGGGTTTTTGGTGGCGATTATTCGGAGCCACCCCCGGACATTGTAGGAGTGTTTCGAGGTCAAATTCGAAATCAGGGACCTCGAAAACCCCCGAAGAGTAATTTTTACGTTATTTTACATTATTTTATCGACTTAGTATATTTTTAAAATAATTATACAATTTCGGGGATGCACTTTATGCACCCGAGAGGCACTTTGGGTCGACCAGCTCCCTCTCATATGTACCGGGTGTCCAAATAAGAAAGGACGCCGGCTGTATCTCAGAAAATGTTTATCGCACAGCGTTGAGGAAAAAATATTTTTGGTAAAAGTGGTCAAGATAAATGGCTGGAAATTATTTTTAAATGTCTGAAATGGCCGCTAGGGGGCGTAACTGCAATCTTGAATCTAAAAAAGGGATGTTTCTGCGAATTTTTCAATATTAACCCAACAAAAAAATAACTGATTTTTAAAGTCGAGGATAATTTGAACCTTTTTTGTTTGACTATTTTTTCTGTATCTCTAAAAATAAAGTAGTGGGGGACATTTAAAAGTTTCCGTAAAAAACACCCTGTTTCTTCGAAACGGCTGAGCCGATTTTAATAAACTTGGGTTAGTTAAAAAAAATATTTCTGGGCTATAAATGTTATATTATTTAAAGTTTTTTTAGTTTCACCTGTCGCCGCTAGAGGGCTTTTTTGAAAATTCCGACAGAAATGGTTAATTTTCTCAAAAAAATTAAATACATTGGTATGATTTTGTTTTCATAAAAAAGTAGCTAAATGATGCTTAAATAAGCTCGCGAAAACCATATCTGGATATCTTGTTCCTTACCTAAAATTTGGGCCAAAGAAAATTTTATACGTCAATATCTCAAAAACTATAAAAGCTACAAGAAATTTTATAGGACATAAATTATGTATTTTTACAAAACCTTTAATTTAAGTTAAATATTATGTTTGCCTAAATGCAATACTTTACGAATTATAATCAATAAATCGAATTTTCAGAATTTTTTTTAAGGTATACCTCTGAAATTCGATTTTTTTATTATAACTCGTTAAGTATTGCATTTAGACGAAAAGATTATATAACTTAAATTAAAGGCTTTCGTAAAAATACATAATTTATGTCATATAAAATTTCTTGTAGCTTTTATAGTTTTTGAGATATTGACGTATAAAATTTTCTTTGGCCCAAATTTTAGTTAAGGAACAAGATATCCAGATATGGTTTTTGCGAGCTTGTTTAAGCATCATTTAGCTACTTTTTTTAGAAAAAAAATCATACCAATGCATTTAATATTTTGAGAAAATTAATTAACCAATTCTGTCGAAATACCGAAAAAAACCGTCTAGCGGCGACATGTAAAACTAATAAAACTTCAAAAATTATTACATTTATAGCCCAAGAATAGCTTTTTTTAACCAAACTAAGCTTGGTAAAATCGGCTTAGCCGTTTCGAAGATATAGGGTGTTTTTTATGGAAACCTTTAAATACCCCCAACTTTATTCTTAGAGATACAGCAAAAATTGTCAAACAAAAAAGATTCAAATTATGCTCGACTGTAAAAATCAGGTATTTTTTTTAGATTAATATAGCAAAATTTACAGAAAAAACACTTTTTTAGATTTAAGATTGCAGTTACGTCCCCTAGCGGCCATTTAAGAAACTTGAAAATAATTTCCAGCTATTTCTCTTGACCACTTTTACTAAAAATATCTTTTCCCCAACGCTGTGCGATAAACATTTCCTGAGATACAGCCGGCGTCTTTTCTTATTTGGACACCCGGTACAATGGATTCCTGATGCTTTCCCGAGTAAAATGTCGAAAACCGCATCCCGATCCAAGTTGGCTGTCAAAATCGATTTATTTGGTCTAATAGGACCTTTTTGGTTTGTAATAACAATACTTATTGCATACTGTCTGTTAGACCTTTAATTACGTTATCAATTTGAGTCTGGTAGGTTAGTCATTACAGTATCAGGGCCGGTAAGTGTCAGTAAGCAACATTTATTGGACTGTTTTGTATTTATAATTCAAATTGGACCTTTAAAAATATGCCAACATAACATTTTCTTTCACTTGTTGACTGTTGCCACAGAGAAAAAGGTGATGCGATTTTTAAAATATGATGTGGTTTTTTGATTTTTGAAATTAAATTATTATACAGAACGGACTTACAGAATGAATCAAAATACATTTCGATACACTTCCGGTAGTACTTGTTAGAGTTACTCGTCTAAACATTCTTGACTCGGCTCCTAGCGTCGCCCTGTAACAAGTAACCTACCGGACTTATAACGTAAATTATTGATGTTATCGTTTGTACATTTTAAATATAGAGAATATGTCAAAGAGAAGTTGTAATTTTTTTGTCCAATATCAAAATTTGGACTCGCAGAATCGATTCGCAAGAGACAAAAATCCCTTACCCAAGAAGGAATTCTGGTGTGGGGTGCCTTAAGATGACTTACTATTTGACTGAAGTAGAAGTTCTAATTTCCCCTACTTAAAAAAACGATTTTTAAACTGTTATATTTTTTGAGATACCTGCATAAAGAGGTGGTTTGGGAGAAGAATCAAAAACACAAAATTAACTTATTTTAAATTTGGGCCCTTTAAACTAAGTACATAATGATTTTATTAGAAACCTTCTAATTTTAACCATTTTGTTACTAAATGCATTTAATGATAAAGTGTGATTAAATTGATAAAGTTATACTTCTTCCACGGATATATTAAACAAATTGACCATTTAATAAAATATAAATTTAAAAATGTTTCCAAACAATTGTAAGTTCTTTTGAATTTTGCTATAAAAAAAAATGAGAACCTTTAAAATCATTAAATAAATAAATAATATGTATTTAAAACAGTATTACATTTTTCAAAATGTTTTCAAAGCAAGATTTAAATTGTAATATATATTTTTTAATTTATATATATATTTTTTGTTGATTTTATACTTTAAAAATGGTAACCGATTTTTCACCAAAAATTTAAACCGGTTTTTGATTCTTAAAGGGATTTTTGAGTATCTTTCTGCAATTTCGTAAAAGTCAGTGTCACTCTGTGGGTGCATAAGTCTACACCTGGGAGCCTGGACTGAAGCGGTCTGGCGAATAAGTCAAATATTATTTTATTTGACATTACATGTTGTCTACTAAGTATTTTTTAAACTTTATAACAGCTTACGAAACTTATATGAAGCCTTAATACTCAATATCGTGGGTTCCGGGTTTTTAGTTGTTTTATCACCTAGTTTATTCATTATCAACCACCGAAACATGCAAATATAGTTTCAATAACACTAAAATCTTGGACTTCCTTTTTTAACTGATAAACAACGTTTCTTAAAAGCTACGATATATACAGAGTGTTTGGGAAATAATGTTCGTAACTTTAAGAGGTAATTCCCTGCATTATTCTAAGCAAAACAGTTTCTTATAACCTATGTCCGAAAATCAACCGTTTCGGAGAAAAAAAATCTAAACTTATTTCTTTTTGTCATGAAATAAATTAATTTTGCACCTTAATAATTTAAACTCATATGCCTAATAGCATAAAATGTATTAATACATCTAATTTATTAATAAACTGTCTCTAAAAAAATATTTTCTTGCTTATTCAATACAATTTTCCAAAGAAAAACAGACAAACAAAGTATCTCACACAACTGGCAACGTCGTACTCCGCCTGCACTGCATGTATTATCGCGCGTTGCTCTACGACCGACATCGTGTCGGTAGGCAAGGAAAGAAATATCTACATGTGAAAAAAATTATTTAATACTTTCTTGCAACGTTAATTCCAGTCTAGGGGCATAAATTTTAGGTAATGCTAATGAAATACGTAATATGCCTGGAATTTTTCAGCGAGTTAGAGAAAATTAAGTTCGACGGTCTCAAGTTTGCAATGCCCATGGTTCCCATTTTGAACATCTATTGTGATTTCTAATACAGTTAACTGTAACTTTATGTGATTTACAAATGTTGTGTTTTTTTTTTCTTTTTTGGTGCATCGCATCGTTTCAAGTAAGTGATTGATATAATCGTGCAAATTGGTGGTGTGTATCGCCACGTATCGGTAAGTCCTGTCATTTTTTTTTTTAGTAAATGTACTGTACTGTAAGTGTTATTAAATAAAAAATATTAGCCACAAAAAATTGCGTAAAAGTTTTTAATAATTCAAGGCATATTTTCAATAAATATCATACCGATGTAAACAATTCGATTTATTAGTTGCGGTCCTCGTGCGCTCGTATCGTGGTTGTGTTGCAGCGTTGCCAAATGTTTGGGAAAATTTAATTCTTTACGACTCACTTTCCTCGAAAACGATTGATTTTCGGACATAAGTTATAATGAACTTTTTTGCTTAGAATAATGCAAGGTATCACCTCTTGAAGTTACGAACATTATTTCCCTCACACCCTGTATACTATCCGTTGTTCACCGAAGCTTGACCGATTTTTTACGATTCAGCAACGGCTGCCAGATATTCAGAATATCGATACAAGGTTTGCTAAATACATTTAGGTTGTTTCAATTATTACAGCTTATTTAATTTTTCTTTTCTTTCAGTGGGTTTCTTTATGAATAATTTTTGCTTCCGACCATTGTATGCGGTGTTGTTTCGACCATGCGTGTCCGGCAACCCAGGATTTCAACATTTTACCCCGTTCCGTATGTTTTTTGTGTTCTTTAACTCTAACTTTAAGTGGTCTTTTTATTTTCTCGATGTATACCTCACCATATTCACAGGGAATTTGGTAGATAAACTCATTTTTTGAAACATTCTTGTCCGGTCTCATCTTAGTAAGAATACTTCTTAAAGTGGTTTAAGATTTAAATGCTGTTTTAATATTATACTTATTCGCTATTCTGGTAATCTTTTCCGAAGTTCTTTTATTATACGGAATAGTCATAAATATTTGGTCCTGCGGAGTCTTGTTCAAATAAGAGTTTTTTGTCTTTTCTTGATATTTGTTAATTGTTTCTTTAACCAATATCTCACTGTAACCGTTCTGCTTAAGATCTTTAGTTATATTACTTATTTTGGCTTGCAGGGATTCCTTACTGTTACATAAGGTCACTGCGGGGTTATATAGAGTACGTATGACGCCTGGCTTCGTTCCGCTAGGGTTATTGTGGTGTAATGTGTATTTTTAAAGGAACAATGCAAATATGGCATTTAACAGCACCTTTTAGACAACGTGGCAGTGCAATAACGGACGTTATGCAAATAACTACTACCCCCATTAACGCCTGGGTAATGTCATTCAGACCTTAGCTACAGTTCAACGTGCGTTTCAAATCACACCCAACGGCACATGGTCTCCACAAGGGGTCACCCATCAATTACTAACCGTGCTCGGAGTCGCTTAACTTTGCTAATCTCACGGAAAGCGGTGTTTCGACGCGGCAAAGGCCGTTGGCGTATATATGTCTCTCTGTCCCCGGAAATCAAACCGGGTTTATTATTTAGGTTTATTTTTATTTAAAAATAATTAAGATCCATCCTCGTCTAGCGCAGATTTATTTTTCTTGCGTCTCTTATTTCTTCTTCCGAATATCAGGATATTAAAGCAGCTTCGCAAACATTTTTCTTGGTGCTTAAGCAAAAATTAGTTATTTAAAATTTTTATAAGGAAATAAACCGAAGACAGCAACTAAATTGAAAGTAAAAAAACTGTTAGAAGCTCCTGATGTCAAAAAGCTGAGTAAATATTCGATCAAAGCCATCAAAAATCAAGTTGTTTTTGTTAAGGGATTTACCGAATCCTTTTTAAACATTAGACGGTGACTTTCATAGACTCTATCTATGTGTGTTCAGTCTGCCACTTCGAATTATAGTATGATCGAGACTTTGTTGTGGGTAACTTTATCATTATCGCACTGTTGAATACTAAGAAGTAGGCCTTTAATCTATTTTGGTGGGCAACTTGAGTTCAGCATAAAAATTAGTTTAGGCATCTATTTTAAAAACAAATGGCTTTTATAATATGTCAATAAAAAGAGACTATTGCTGAGAATAATATTAACTCTTTTTTAAATTCTATTTAAGAATTTCAAATTGGCAAAATTAAAAAAATAATATATATATATATATATATATATATATATATATATATATATATATATATATATATATATATATATATATATATGATATATATATATATATATATATATATATATATATATATATATATATATATATATATATATATATATATATATATATATATATATATATATATATATATATATATATATATACAGTATGTCCACGGAAAAGGTGTTGAAGAGAAAAAACTTTTTAATTTTTGATTTTATCGAAAAAAGCTACTCTTGATAAAAAAATCGGCCTACTTTTATTTATTTGTGATTAAATTTATTTTAATATCAATTTATTATCAAATTTTTTGCTGTTAAGTAAGCATTTAAAGCTGATGATACTGCGGCTAATAAATTATAAAAGCGAAGTGTCAATAAAGCTTGTCACTATCAACGCCTACTAGTACAAAAATTTGGAATTAGTTAATTGATAATGAAATTTTAATCACAAATAAATAAAAGTGGGCCGATTTTTTCGAAAATTGGTATTAGAGACTACCTTTTACGTTTGAACAACTTTTTCTAGTAACTTATTTCCATATCTTTGCAAATAAATGCACTTAACTCTTGTACCATCTTACGTTTTTTTCAATTTTCTGAACACCGCGTATAAAATATGTTAAATGTTTTTATCCCAACCTTACTCTAAGAAGTAGCAAAAATTTTTATCACAAGTAACTTTTTTCGATTTATTTAAGAAGAAATGGAAATAAGTTACTGGGAAAAGTTGTTCAAAAGTAAAAGATAGTTCCTAATATCAATTTTCAAAAAAATCGGCCTACTTTTATTAATCTGTAATAAAAATTATTCTAAAATTAATTAACTAATTCCAAATTAACAACTTATTATTGTACTAGTAGGCGTTGAGAGTGACAAGCTTTATTGACACTTCGCTTTTATAATTCATTAGCCGCAGTATCGTCAGCTTTAAATGCTTAATTAACAGCAAAAAAATTGATAAAATTAATATTAAAAATTTAAATTGATATTAAAATAAATTTAATCACAAATAAATACAAGTAGGCCGATTTTTTCGAAAACTGGTATTAAAGACTATCTTTTAATTTTGAACAACTTTTCCTAGTAACTTATTTTCATATCTTCTCAAATAAATGCACTTTACTTTTGTACCATTTTAAGTTTTTTTAATTCTCTGAACACCGCGTATAAAATATGTTAAATGTTTCTATCCCAATCTTACTCTAAGAAGTAGCAATTTTTTTTTCAAGCGGAGCTTTTTTCAATAAAATCAAAAATAAAAAAGTTTTTTCCCTTCAACACCTTTCTTCGATATATATATATATATATATATATATATATATATATATATATATATATATATATATATATATATATATATATATATATATATATATATATATATATATATATATATATATATAGACCACCTGTATACACACTTATATCACATTTAAGGTAATTATCACAGACAAAAATACAAAGTACATGTAACAATAAAATTAAATTTAAAACGCGACAATATTTAAATTATTATTTACAATAAATTGTTTATTATTAAAAATTAAAACTTAAAAATCTGTACATACCTTGAATCCTATTATCTGCGTCCTCAGTAGTATGGAATGGAACTGAACCAGGAAATAAAA
>JAHBCN010009262.1:0-35650 GCA_019359885.1 Listronotus oregonensis | reverse complement strand
GTGGTATCAATAAATAGGCAAGTTTATTAAAAAACAAGGTGTCCCATTGAAAAAAAGGCAACTTTGCGTTGGATCTTGAAAACCGTAACTGATAAAAAATAACTAATTATAAGTACCCCACTCGATTTTACGTAAAATTCAACATAAATATGCTTTTTATCATGTTTTTCGATCTTTACAACCGAGAAGGAGTGCTGTAGAAAATCGTCAAAATTTAAAAACTGTTGCAGTTGTATCGAAAATCAAACTTAAGATTTGTTTTAAATTTTGTAGGTTTCCAGTAGCACAAAAATGCATTAAAAAGGCGCCATTTTGGACAGTACATAAAAGGGTGTAAAATTTAAGAATTAATAAGTCATTGGTCAATTAAGATAATGAGTCTCACCCCTTTTTTAATCCGTCTGGAATATAAATACCCAAAAGTTACAAAATTTTCTTAGTTTTGTTCCAAACTCCGTGTTGGTACAATCACGATTAATAGTTGCAAACTTTGCTGTGTTAGTGTAATAGTTTGTTTAACAGTGAAAATAGGAAAATGTCTTCTTTTTCTATGGAATCAATTCTAAAAATGCCTTCTACACGCGGTCATTCGGAGGAAAGACAAAATACAGCAGACCATAGTTCGAAAAGTGAAAGACCTGTATATTCCTACAATGCCATGGTAGTAATGGCATTAAAACAAAGTCCATCGGGAATGATGACTTTGAACGACATCTACGAATGGATTATGGATACATTCCCTTACTATCGGGATTCTTCTAAGAAACAGTCCTGGCAGAATTCGATACGACATAACCTCAGTATTAGTGAATATTTCGTAAAAGTGCCGCGCTCGTTTAATGATCCTGGAAAAGGAAATTTCTGGGCGCTAAATCCAACGACCAGTGACGTTTACATCGAAAAGCATAGCGGCAAGTTACGAAAAAACGGTTCTGTTGCGCAAGGACATGGAAATGTTAATTTAAATCAAAATTTTGACCAACACTTGGCCATGTATGGCCAGTATTATCCCTATCAACATCATCTTCAACATATGCAACCAATGTGTTACCATATGATGCCAAATTCTTTGCATGGACAGTTTCAAAATTACTGAATAATTCGAACCCTAAAAGTACGTATATTTATTAACTATATTTTTTTAGTTTTTATAACCCTTACTAAGTAGTTTATTTTATTTTTCGTTTAAAGTCAAAAATATATTTTTTTTTTCATAAAAAAGTAGCTTAATAAAGCTTAAACAAGCTCGCGAAAGCCATATCTCGATATCTTGTTCCTTACCTAAAATTTAGGCCAAAGAAAATTTTATACGGCAATATCTCAAAAACTACAAGAAATTTTATATAACATAAATTATGTATTTTCACGAAACCTTTAATTTAGGTTTTATATTTTTCTAAATGCAATACTCTAAGAATTATAATCAATAAATCGAATTTTCAGGATTTTTTAAGATATACCCCTGGAATTCATTTTTTATTATAACTCGTAAAGTATTGCATTTAGACAAAAAAATAATATTACCTTAATTAAAGGTTTCATAAAAATACATAATTATTGTTTTATAAAATTTCTTGTAGGTTTTATAGTTTTTGAGATATTGACGTATAAAATTTTCTTTGGCCTAAATTTACGTAAAGAACAAGATATCGAGATACGGTTTTCGCAAGTTTGTTTAGGCATTATTTAGCAATTTTTTTATAAGAAAAAATTACCAATGCATTTAGTTTTATTGAGGAAATTAACCATTTCTGTCAGAATATCGAAAAAAGCCATTTAGCGGCGACACGTGAAACTAACAAAACTTTAAATATTATAACATTTATACAAGGAAGTTTAAAGGTGTATGGAAGCCCAATACTGTAGAACAAAATTGTCCAGGCGTGCAGGGCAGCGGGAATAGGGGGGTTGGCCCCGCGGAATTTGCGCAATGAATAGTAGGTCAGGGCCGGATTTCCATAATTCTTTGTTACTATCTATAAAATTGACATCATCAAATGTCAAATTCCAACATTCACTGTTTTTTTAATTTTTTGCACAAAATTGTTGGTTATTAAAGGATACTACTATAGAATATTTAAAATTATTGAGTAATATTAGATTTTATATCATCTGATATAATATGGAACGAATAGATGGCGCCACTTTACTGCCTTCTATGTAAATGGTCGATATTTTTGAAAGTTTTGTATTTTTACCAAAAATCTTTGTAAATAAATAAAAACACGATTTTTAAAATAAATTTCAAACATTGTATGATAGTATTATGTACTTATCACCAATTTTGTGATAAAAGAAGGGCAAGATAGTGTAAATGAGTTTAATCTAATCCTAAGATTCTGGTTGTACATTAAAAAGTGAAAATTTTTATAACTGCTTTTTAGGCATATACTTTTCACTAATAACAAACATTCATGAGACAGAATAACAGTGGTTAAAAATGTTTAGTAACCTTTGGTACCTAGTATCCATTGTAACAGTATCCGTTAAATATTATGTGTGTACAGTATGTCGAGCTTAAAAAGTTGATAATGCAAGATTAAGAAACCAAAAATCTAATTTATTTTTAAACAAATGGTATTGTCTCGAAAGTTGCCTCCTCTCCGATTTTGTATACAGAGGTTTTTTGGGGCGCTGATAACAAATCTGAAAAAATATCTTTTCGGCAACGTTTCGTTTCCGAGATCTTCATCATCAAAGTTGAAAATTAAACTAACCTCATTTTCACTATATTCTCCCTTCTTTTTGTACACAATTCTTGATTTTTACACTAAAGTGGCACACGATATTTTATAAACACCTTTTAAAACCTTATATTTTTATTTATTTTACATCTTTTTTCCATTAAATTGCGAACTTTTAAGTTTAAAGGCAGCAGCCATATTTGCTTAAAAAATAAAAGTGTAAAAAAGGTGTAAAATAAACATAAAAAAAAGTTTTTAAAATGTGTTTTTGAAATATTGTGTGCCAATTTAGTGTAAAAATCAAGAATTTTGTGCAAAAAGAAGGAGGAATAGTGTAAATAAGGTTAGTTCGATTTTCAATTTTGATGATGAATATCTCAAAAACGAAACATTGCCTAATTTTTTTTGTTTGTAATCAGCGCCCCAAAAAACCGTACCAAAATTGTACTTTCTTTCATTCAATTAGAGGGACCTGTATATATTAAAATTTGCCTGGTCTGCCCAGTAATCAATAATTTTGATCCTTTAAAAGAGTGTACTAAATTATTAAATGAAATAAAAGTACCTAAATGCAAACCTTATTTCTTTTTAATAATCCACAGAAATACACAAACATTATGGAAATCATCTAAAAGATAGTTAAGATTGCCTTACTTTTCTCACTAATATTTCCTATGAAATTTTCATTTTCTATTATTCATAATTGATATATTATTATTTATTCGGTTACCTGACGTTACGTCTTATAAGAAGCACCTAATTTAAATATAAGAAATACTAACCTAAAGTTAAAAATGCCGGGTATGTTACCCTTGGATTTGCAAGACAAAACCATACAACCTCTAGTCATTTTGTTACGATATTATAAGTAACAAACAATAAACACAAAATGTCCCAAAATTTTTTAAAATTTGATAGGATTTTGTGAGGAGAAATTTTTTTTAAATTATAGTCACAATTTAATAAACACTAATCACTATAATAAGAAGGTTTTGATCAATCCAAAAAACGGTACTCCGGCTCTCATAAAATTATAATGTGTTGGCTAACTTCACACTGATTTATCAGTGTGTAAGTAGGCAACACATTAAATTATTTCGTGGAATTTTGTTATTGCGCAGAATCGGCGGGGCCAACTCTGACAGTTATTTTCATACTGGGCTGGACATTTTTTAATCGAATGGGCCATAGCATTGGGCTTCCATACACCTTTAAACTTCCTTGCATTTATAGCCCAACAAAATCTCTTCTCAACTAGCCTAAGCTTGTTAAAATCGGCCTAACCGTTTTGAAGATACAAAGTGTTTTTTACGAAAACCTTTAAATACCCCCAACTTATTTTTAGAGATACAGCAAAAAATGTTAAATAAAAAAGGTTTAGATTATCCTCGACTTTAAAAATCAGGTATTTTTTGTTAGGTTAATATAGCAAAATTCACAGAAACATCACCTAGCGGCCATTTCAGAAACTTGAAAATGATTTCCAGCTATTTCTCTGACCACTTTTACTCAAAATATTTTTTCAGACCTTCTTAGTCCTTATATGTAATTTCTAATATTATCTTCAAATTCAGTGGCCCAAGAAACCTATATGTACTATTAAAAATGGGGAAAAACTTTTTTAGCGAAATGTATGTTTTGGTGGTGTAGGGGGTAAAAAAAAGTGGATTTAGCCCTTTTTAGCCCTCAAATGTAATTTTTTATATCGTATTCAAATTTAGTGGCCATTTAAAATGGGGAAAAAACTTTTTCTATACCTAAAGTCCAAAATTTCTGTCAGTGACTCATTTAATACCGGCCACCCAACCGACGAAGCGGCTGAATAAAAATCTAACACTAGTAAATGATTTTTAAGCCTATGATATACTTTTCCGCTCAAATAACAGTGAACCGGCCAAAAGTTTCATCGCCACGTTGTCATAGTTCGCGAAAATAAGTTACCAGCCAGCGATCGCACTTAAAATAGCACGCCAATATGTATTGAAATCATTGTTATCGAGAAGACAATAAAAGTGGCAACACACATTCCTTAGTTTACAACTTGAACAGACATGAAAATAAGCGTATCGACAGGGTTTTGGTGCTGTTCGATGATTTTATTTAGTTATTATTGATTATGGACAGATTTTGTGAGTTTAAATTTTAATTGCTATACAGGGTATTTTGAAAATATTGTAAATTTCTAGTAATAGTAGTACCTATATAGATATTGTTTTGTGCCAATTTTATTATAGTTTATCTTATTTAGTGTATATAATTGTATATACAGATTAAGTGTTGTTAAGTGCTTTTAATTCAGTAAACAATGAATATTAACCAACCTTTAACTATTTTATCCGCCTACAAAAAAAACTCAGTTAACGTTAAAAGAACGAATAATGGTTAAAATGTTTACCATGGTATTCGGGAACGAAATCCAGAACTAACCACTTTGGATGCTGCAGAGATATTTTTTCGCGTATTCTAAGTTTTAAAAGGCAAATAAACAATATTAGTAATTATTCGGATACTGGAAATGCGATTTTTTTGCACACTCTCTACTTTCCGATTGTTAAACATTAATCAGAAGCTGTTTTTTTTGGCCGCCTCTTATAGAATTTCAAAAGAATAATAATTGAATTGTTTAATTCCATTTTACGACATATTCCTTTAAATTCTGTCATTTGCACGAAAACATTTAAAAACTCATACCATTTTAATATTAAAAAAATCACTCAAAAAGTACGGAAAAAACCTTAATTTTCAATAAAAAGTAGGTAAAACGTTTACGTCCGAAATTCTAAAAATGTTGACCTGTTGCCAAGTTGTAATAGTTTTCTTTATGACATTTTTATAAGGTATGCGAACCTTGCTTCGCTCGGCCCGCAATGTTTGATCAAAAATATCCTCGATATGGAAATCCTAAATATGGAACTCGAAAGACCCGAAATAGTTATTGGATTCTACAAGCTGATGATTTTAGGGCTTTCGTGTTCCTTATATAGTGGATATTTTTGATGAAGCAATGCGTGTAAATAATGTATTTAATATTGAATTTGCAAGATCGGTGGTGAATTGGCAAGTCGGTGTAACATGGATTGTCTATCGTTCTGTTTTTACATCTTTTTTAATTTATGTTAAGACTGAAATTTTATTATTTTTTCATGTAGCAAAATAAAATCGAAAAAGGTAAAATTCAAGTAAAAATGTTTTTTTTGAAAAACGTTGAGAAATCGCCAAAAAACTTAAATTTGTGTTCTATGACCTTAAAATAGGAGGTGTGCAAAATTAAGCAAAAAAATTACATTTTTCATTAATCCGAATAATACCAAAATAATATAGGCTTGTTACTAATTTAAAGGGTTGATGAAAATGTGGGAAAATAACTTTTGCTTGTAAAAAATATTTTCATGTTTTGACGAAATTTTATCATTTATTTTCTAAAATGCACACGCCACTGGAATTGATTCCCCTGACCCCACACAACCCGGGGCACTCTAAAAGCGAGCGATGCGTCATTGACAGAAATTTTGGACTTGAAGATAGTGAAATGTTTGTTTTATGGAATGTAAAAGGTAAATAAGGCCTTCTAAGCCCTCAAATGTAATTTCTAATATCGTATTCAAATTCAGTGGCCGAAAAAAACTATGTGTACAATTAAAAATGGGAAAAAACATTTTTTAGCAAAATGTATGTTTTAATGATGTAGGGGGTACAAAAAAGGAAAATTTATCCCTTTTAAATCCTTAAATGTAATTTCTATAATGATATCAGAATTCAATTGCCCAAAAAACCTATACAGGGTGCCACAGATTCGAGTGCATGGGGATCTCGGAAACCGTAAGAGATACGAAGTCGGTTAAACTATGGCAAAGTTGTGTATTTGCGTAACTAACCATGTCTACTTTAGAAAGTTGCAAAATTCCGAGAACTATCGGAAAAAAACGAAATGTACCGATTTCGTTTTTATTGTTTCCTAACGTTATTTAAAGAGATATGGAAAAACAAAAGACACTTTCTTATTGCCTTTTTTAAGCTCTACAATACAGCGTTGAGAGATTTTCCCTACGACGTTTCGTTTTCGTTAAACCATAATCAACTTTATTTTTTTAATACGGCACTCAATTGTATATTGCATTTTTTGAAGCAGTTATAATCCCAATTACAATGATGTTTAACACTTAATATTTTTCTGTTAAATAAACATATTTTCCATAAGAGACAATGAGTTAGACAAGGAACGCACAACATTTCTTATAGGGGCGTTCCATATTTGTTAATAAATATTAAGTGTTATATATTTTTGTAACTGGAATAATAAGGGGTTCAAAAAAATTAAATTAAAAACCCAGGTCCGTATTTAAAAAAATAAAGTTGATGATGGTTTAACGAAAACTAAACGTCGTACGGAAAATCTCTCAACGCTGTATTATAAAGCGTTAAAAGTGGCCATAAGAAAGTGTCTTTTGTTTTTCCATATCTCTTTAAATAACGTCAGAAAAAAATAAAAATGAAATCAGCAAATTTCGTTTTTTCCGGATATTTCCGGAAGTACTCGGAATTTTGCAACTTTCTAAAGTGGACATGGTTAGTTACGCAAATACACAACTTTGCCATAATTTAACCTACTTCGTATCTCTTACGGTTTCCGAGATCCCCAAGCATGCACTCGAATCTGCAGCACCCTGTATAACCATTAAATATGGAAAACGAAACAAGGAAAAAATGGGGTAAAAACATCCCCTTTCTATTTCTTTCCGACACTTTGTAGTTGATCTGTTTCTAAAAAGAATACAAAAAGTTTTATCTCGAATCATAACCTTCCAATATCATTTTTAGATTTAAAGTCTCTTTTTAACAGGTTTACTCGTCTTAAAAATAAAAAAAGAAAAACCTTTCAAAAAAATCTAAACACTTATCTACGGTTCGGTGGTAAGTCTGTCAGCGTTATTAGGATAAACTTAAAAGAAAAATAAAATATAGATTAAAATTCAAAATGTTATAATTTTTATGTGAAAATTCCAAGGAAGTTTAAGGGTGTATGGAAGCCCAATGCTATGGCCCATTCGATCAAAAAATGTCCAGCCCAGTATGAGTTGGCCCCGCCGATTTTGCGCAATAACGAAATTTCACGAAATAATTTAATGTGTTGCCTACTTACACACTGATAAATCAGTGTGTAGTTAGGCAACACATTATACTTTTATGAGAGCCATATTAGTTTCGATTGTTTTGCTTTGTGTGATTATATTTTGTGGTTGCAGAAGTTTTTTGGATTGATAAAAACCTTCTTATTTAAGTGATTAGTGTTTATTAAATTGTGACTATAATTTTGTGTTTATTGTTTGTTACTTATAATATGGCAACAAAATGAGTAGAGGTTGTATGGTATTGTCTTGCAAATCTAAGGGTAACAATCCCCAGCATTTTTTACTTTAGGTTAGTATTTTTTATATTTAAATTAGGTGCTTCTTATGAGACGTAACGTTAGGTAACCGAATAAATAATAATATATCAATTATGAATAATAGAAAATGAAAATTTCATAGGAAATAGCAGTGAGAAAAGTACGGCAATCTTAACTATCTTTTAGATGATTTGCACAATGTTTGTGTATTTCTGTGGATTATTAAAAGAAATAAGGTTTACATTTAGGTACTTTTATTTCATTTAATAATTTAGTACATTCTTTTAAAGGATCAAAATTATTAATTACTGGGCAGACCAGGCAAATTTTAATCTATACAGGTCCCTCTAATTGAATAAAAGAAAGTACAATTTTATGTTTAAGTTCCTTTTTACTTTTTCTGTATTTGGTTTTTTAAACTTACATTATCAACTTTTTAAGCTCGACATACTGTAGACACATAATTTAACGGTTACTGTTACAATGGATACTAGGTACCAAAGGATACTAAACATTTTTAACCACTGTTATTCTGTCTCATGAATGTTTGTTATTAGTGAAAAGTATATGCCTAAAAAGCAGTTATAAAAATTTTCACTTTTTAATGTACAACCACAATCTTAGGATTAGATTAAACTCATTTACACTATCTTGCCCTTCTTTTATCACAAAATTGGTGATAAGTACATGAAACTATCATACAATGTTTGAAATTTATTTTTAAAAATTGTGTTTTTATTTATTTACAAAGCTTTTTGGTAAAAATACAAAACTCCCAAAAATATCGACCATTTAAATAGAAGGCTGTAAAGTGGCGCCATCTATTCTTTCCATATTATATCAGATGATATAAAATCCAATATTACACAATAATTTTAAATATTCCATGGTAGTATCGTTTAATAACCAACAATTTTGTGCAAAAAATTAAAAAAAAACAGTAAATGCTTGAATTTGACATTTGATGATGTCAACTTTATAGATAGTAATAAAGAATTATGGAAGATCCGGCTGTGACCTACTGTTCATTGCGCAAACTCCGCGGGGCCAATCCCCCTATTCCCGCTGCCCTGCACGCCTGGACAATTTTGTTTTACAGTATTGGGCTTCCATACACCTTTAAACTTCCTTGGAAAATTCTGATAATTTTTGGTTACAATTTATGTCGTTATAATAATATGTCATTTATGACAAAACGTTATAAACTATAATTAAAAAATCTTAGTTTTTTTTTAATTCTATATCAAAATTCTAACAATTTTAATTTCTATTTTATTTTTAAGTTTATCTTGATTATGGTGGAAGTCCTGCTACTGAAGCATAGATAATTTTTTGGGGTTATTTAAAAAAAATCTGTTTTCGGCTACTTTATAGCTAAGTTATTTTCTATTCAAAAGAAATCGATTCAAGTTTTTTTTTACAAAATGAAACAAAATTATTTTAAGAAAAAAAGTAGTTTAATCAAAAAATATTTGATTTTAGGCAATAAAATAAATACATCAGAATGGTTGGGTAGCGTTTCTGGTATTAATATTCCAATATGATATTGAAGAAGCTTTATTATTGGTTTTAACCTTAGGCCTACGGAATACAAAAGAAGATAATTTTTTACATTTATTGATCATGTCGTAGATCCAGAATCAGTATTACTTGGTAAGTCACAAAAAAAAATAAGTGCAGAAGTCACAGATATTATCATAAATAATAAAATTAATTAAATAACTAATCAAGTTTAAGCCAACAAAATTTATCAAAATTTAAATATAAAATATTAAAAGATTTATTTTAAATGATCCCAAAAGTTAATTATTTAGTCCAGTAATGAAGGGACAAAGCTGTAAATAAATCTGTACAGTTTTCCCTTGTCGCGCAATTCTTAGGTCTTCGGAAATGCTTTCGAGCGAAAAAAAGTTTATCAACATTAACAGGCGCGAAAGAGCTGAAAATGGCCCCTTAAGGCCAAAAATTAGGTTTCCCGCTAATATCTGCCAAAATATGCGAATTGGAGAATTTTTGTTTTGACAAAATATGAAGATCGCCTTGTAGTTACATAAATATTTTTTTTTTAAAAATCGATATTTTTCCAAGCAACAAAAATAATTAATTAAAATATCCGTGCCACTAGGTTATCCCCGATTGTCTTGAGCCACATATGTATTAGGGAATGAAGGGACTTTGTATTTCGTTCAAATTTTATTTAAAAATCATAGCAGAGCGCTTTTGGTAAAACCATCATCAGTGCTATTCGTCGTCAAGCTGGAGCCTAGCAATTTGAGCCAAAAACATGTAACTCAAGTCCAAAATTTCTGTCATGAGCATCGCTCGCTTTTAGAGTGCCGGGTTGTGGGGGTCAGGGAATCAATTCCAGTGGCGGCATTTTAGAAAATAAATGATAAAATTTCGTCAAAACATGAAAAATTTTTCAGCAAAGTTATTTCTACATTTTCATAACCCTTTAAATTAGTAACAAGCTATATTATTTTGGTATTATTCGGATTAATGAAAAATGTAATTTTTTTGTTAATTTTGCAACCTCCTATTTGAGGTCATAGAACACAATGAGTTTTTTTGGCGATTTTCACGTTTTCCAAAAAAACATTTTTACTTTAATTTTACCTTCTGATTTTATTTTGCTACATGAAAAAAATAATAAAATTTTAGTCTTAACCTAAATTAAAAAAGATGTAAAAGCGGAACGATAGACAATCCAAGTTACACCGACTTGCCAATTTACCACCGATCTTGCAAATTCAATATTAAATACGATATTCACACGCATTGCTTCATCAAAAATATCCACTATATAAGGAACACGACAGCTCTGAGATCATCAGCTTGTAGAATCCAATAACTATTTCGGGTCTTTCGTGTTCCATATTTAGGATTTCCATATCGAGAATATTTTTGATCAAACATTGAGGGTCGAGCGAAGCAAGGTTCGCATACCTTATAAAAATGTCATAAAGAAAACTATTACAACCTGGTAACAGGTCAACATTTTTCGGACGTAAACGTTTTACCTACTTTTTATTGAAAATTAAGGTTTTTCCTTACTTTTAAGTGTTTTTTTTAATATTAACATAGTATGAGTTTTTTAAATATGTTTTCGTGCAAATTACAGAATTTAAAGGAATATGTCGTAAAATGGAATTAAACAATTCAATTATTATTTTTTAAAAATACTATAAGAGGCAGCCAAAAAAACAGCTTCTGATTCATGTTTAACAATCGAAAAGTAAAAAGTGTGCAAAAAAATAGCGAAAAAATCGCATTTTCCAGTATCCGCATAATTACTAATATTGATTTTTTTGCCTTTTAAAACTCTGAATACCGTACGCGAATTAACTTTTGTTAAATTTGCACATATCTCTGCAGCATCCAAAGTGGTTAGTTGTGGATTTCGTTCCCGAATCCCATGGTAAACATTTTTAACCATTATTCGTTCTTTTAACGTTAACTGAGTTTTTTTTGTAGGCGGATAACTAGTTAAAGGTTGGTTAATATTCATAGTTTACAGAATTAAAAGCACTTAACAACACTAAATCTTTATATACAATTATATACACTAAATAAGATAAACATATATACACTAAATAAGATAAAAATTGGCACAAAACAATATCTATATACTACAATTATTAGAAATTTATAATATTTAGAAAGTACCCTGTATAGCAATTAAAATTTAAACTTACAAAATCTGTCCATAATCAATAATAACTAAATAAAATCATCGAACAGCACGAAAACCCTGTCGATACGCTTATTTTCAAGTCTCTTCAAGTTGTAAACTAAGGAATGTGTGTTGCCACTTTTATTGTCTTCCGATAACAATGATTTCAATACATATTGGCGTGCTATTTTAAGTGCGATCGCTGGCTGGTGATTTATTGCGAATTATGACAACGTGGCGATGAAACTTTTGGCCGGTTCACTGTTATTTGAGCGGAAAAGTATATCACAGGCTTAAAAATCATTTACTAGTGTTAGATTTTTATTCAGCCGCTTCGTCGGTTGGGTGGCCGGTATTAAATGAGTCACTGACAGAAATTTTGGACTTTAGGTATAGAGAGCTTTAGTAAACTGTCACATTATTACACAAAATAAAATAAAAGTCAAACAACATTAATAAATGTTACATATTCCCTTATTAAATGATGAATTTTTAAAAAACTATACCATTTTGTGGAAAGACGAACATGTGTAATAATGTGATAGTTTACTAAAGCCCTCTACATGTTTTGTTGGCTCAAATTGCTACGGCTCCAGCTTGACGACGAATAGCATTGATGATGGTTTTACCGAAAGCGCTCTGCTAGGATTTTTAAATAAAATTTGCACGAAATACAAAGTCTCTTCATTCTCTAAATTCTTACGTGCACGTGCACACAGCCACAACCAAGTTTCCTACATGTGTATTAGTTTGTTTCCTTCAATAAATAGAACATTTTGAATTAATTTTTAAATGGATCGGAGCTGGTATACTTGTACCAATAAATTATTGTTATTAGCGAAATTTTAAATGACCAAAACCACTTTTTTGCTTATATCTCCTTTATTACTCATTTTATTAAAAATGTGTATATAACCATTTTTATAGAACGAATTAAAAGGCATATTTTTTGTCCACCACATTTTTTTCGTAACTCCTAAAGTTTTTAAGATATATGAGTTTTTATTTTATATTTAATCGTTAGTATCTCAAAAACTAAAAAGACTACAAAAAATTCTATAAAAACTAACGTAATTTTACTAGACCATTAATTTTGACTCTTTACCATTTTTTTCTAAAGTTAGTAGTTTTCAAGTTATATAAAAAAACGATTTTTCACAATTTGTTAAGGTAAAAAAAATGCAATTTAAACCCGCTGAGCTGAGGCAGCAGTGCATTTTTGAATTGACTATAGTTCATAGTAATAAAAAAAATGTTTCATGCGGTTCTCTTATAGGCTTGGTTTTTTGCGGTGGCCTTCCGGAATATTACTACTTGGGCAACGTGAGGCCCAGCAATAACGTACATTAATATAATAATATCTTGAGAAGAACTTCAATGTAACGATGGGTCATTAGAGCTCCAACAAAAAAAAATTAGTTTTAAACCAAAAATTTTGTAGTAAATTTGATTTTTTTAAACTTTTTGATTTTAAGACATTTTTAATTATTATAAATATAAAAATTGCAAGTGACTTAAAGGAATTGCAATTAAAAGAAAGTTTTTTAACTTTTTTATATATAAATATTTTTTAAAAGTTTAACTAATTTGTATTCCTGCTGGTCTCTGGATACAGAATTTGCAATAAAATCGCCACTATCGTTCGAACAACCCTGTCTAAGCTTAGATTAGGAATTTAGGATTTTTAACAATTTTTATTAACTTTTCTCATTGAAATGTATTAACATTTGTTTTCATTTCAGAATTATGTTTTTTTGCGAATTCTGCAACAGACCATTAGCCATGGAAGACACTCTGAAACGCCATGGTGATTGCCGTACTGCAGTTAAAATCCGTGAACAGTGCGGAGAATTTTCAAGCCGGGGGCATCCATCACACGTCATCAGGACATCTTCCTAGTCATGGCAGTATTAAGTACATCCTTTTTGCTCCTAACCGCCTTGATGCATAATGTTTTTACATCTACCCACCAAGCAACATTCGAGATGCTTCAATTATGTTCAACAGTAATAATAATACTTAAACAAAGATGATCTATGAGATTATTCAGAAGAAGCAGACAACTGTTTTTAGAAGTCTTGTAACGCCATTATCAGCTCTTTAACAATATAAAATAAAGATTTAATTTTATGATTAAACTGTTGGCGAAACTGAAGAATGGTGTTCGTTAATCAACGAAGGTTATAATGAGACAGCAATAACAACTACTATCATGGGCTCCATAAGTTATATATTTTCTGTACTTGTATTTATTGTCATAGTTTGTAGTATAGTTTTAATTTAAAAATTTTATAAGTTGTCTAATAGCCAATGTATATTATGGTTTAATAAATTATTTTCAAAGCATTTGGTTGATGATTACACCAGCATTATCCTCTTATGCCTATTTAATTCAGCACCATTAAAGACTGCATTGCCAAGGAAGTTTAAAGGCGTACGGAAGGTCAATGCTGTAGAACAAAATTGTCCAGGCGTGCAGGGCAGCGGGAATAGGGAATTGGCCCCGCGGAGTTTGCACAATGAATCGTAGGTCAGGTTCGGACTTCCATAACTCTTTGTTGCCATGTATACATTATCAAATGTCAAATTCAGACTAACTATACGTTCACTGTTTTTTTATGTTATTTTTTGCACAACATTGTTGGTTAATAAACGAAACTATTATAGAATGTTTAAAATTATTGTGTATTATTGGATTTTATATCATCAGATTTAACATGGAAAGAACTGATGGCACCACTTCACAACCTTCTATTTAAATAGTTGATATTTTTGGGAGTTTCGTATTTTTACCAAAAATCTTAATAAAATAATTAACAAGACGATTTTTCAAAATTAATTTCAAATATTGTATGATAGTGTCATATAATTATCACGAATTCTGTGATAAAAGAAGGGGAAAATAGTGTAAATGAGTTTAATTTAATTATCAAATTTAAGGATCGATATCTAAAAACTAAAATGTTAAAGAAAAATACTTACTTTAGATTTGTAATCAGCGCCTCTGTATTCAAAAACTCATCGAAATCGGCAAGAGTCAAGAAAAGTAAAAACTTACCATAATTTGAACTGGTTGTTTGTGTGGATTTTACCGCAATGTTGTCCACACTTTTTTTGAGTTAAACTATTTACCTTGCCGATTAATTTTAAAAACTTGTTTTTCCCTTTGCAATTTTTTAGGATTTCTTGGTCCTGCATACCATGCACGATGCTCTTGCAAATCGCCAGTATCCCTAGCCCGTTCAACGAGAATAATAAAACACCTGGGTCTAGGATGAGCCCGCAACGAAAACCTTCGCGCGTCAAATCTTAAAGCAGCGGCCGCAGATTGACGACACTCTCCATAAAAATGAGCAACATATCCACGTATTCATTGTTTTCGTATTGTGCCATTTTCGCGATTTAACAATGATTTAAAATAAACCCTCACCTCGTCCGGTAAAAGCAAAGCGACTAATTTATAATGCGTGATTGAGAAGGCAAAAAAAAACGTAAATGAGAAATAAACTATCTTTTTTTTGCATTTTCATATAAATTTATGTAGCTTTGTTATTTGCCTCGTCCATGGCTAAATTTTGTGGAAAAATTTTGAATTTTTTATTGTTGTAAAAACCATTCACAAAACTGACCTCTACGGGGAAAGTCTTCTGGCTGTAGTGCTTGGACACATTCAACGAGAAAGGGATACAACTGATTTTACCGCAATGTTGTCCACACTTTTTTTGAGTTAAACTAACCTGCCTTGCAATCACCCTAGTACTTTTTTTGGGATCTTCTCCGATTAGATTTAAAACTTGTTTTTCCCTTTACAATTTTTTAGGATTTCTTGGTCCTGCATACCATGCACGATGCTCTTGCAAATCGCCAGTATCCCTAGCCCGTTCAACGAGAATAATAAAACACCTGGGTGTAGGATGAGCCCGCAACGAAAACCTTCGCGCGTCAAATCTTAAAGCAGCGGCCGCAAATTGACGACACTCTCCATAAAAATAAGCAACATATCCACGTATCCATTGTTTTCGTATTGTGCCATTTTCGCGATTTAACAATGATTTAAAATAAACCCTCACCTCGTCCGGTAAAAGCAAAGCGACTAATTTATAATGCGTGATTGAGAAGGCAAAAAAAACGTAAATGAGAAATAAACTATCTTTTTTTTGCATTTTCATATAAATTTATGTAGCTTTGTTATTTTTGGGTTTTAAAAAAAAGTTATTTATTTTAATTAGTTCTATACACAGTTAAAAACAAGCAACATTTTTCGGAACCTAAAGTTTTATTAAGCGGTAACGGATATTTATAAGAGGTTTATAAGCAACCTTAACATTTATAATAGTTTTTATAGTTTTACAAGAAAACTATTGGTGTTACTAGTTTTGTAAGACGCCCAAAAAATACCAAAATACTTAAAGTTTTATAACATTGCATCCAGAATGTTTCCGTTACCTTATCTATAAAACCTTTGGTTTTGGTTACCTAAAGTTTTTTTTTAAAAGGGTTTTATAGCGTTCTTAAAAACATTATTATTATAAAACTTTTACTTTGGGGTTTTATAGCTTACTTTGTAAAACCCTTATAAATCTTAAGGTACCTAATAAATATTCTAAAGCTACTACAAAACTTAAATAATTTTATAAAACTTATAGGCCCAGTAGCAACTTTTTCATGTAGAAGGGGCACAGCGGGGCACTATATTTTTTAGGTTAAGATGTTTAATAATTGCTTCTGATTTTTCTAAATGTTTAATAATTGATTGAGAGTGAAACATGTCACAGGAAAGAAAAAATGAAAAAAGTTAAATATAGTAGCAGCCTTTATAAAAAGTGCGCCTAAACCCTCAAGAATATTTTGCGAAGCACACCATCAGGTAATAAATCACCCACAACTCAAATTACTGAAAATGGTTATGGTCATGCAATTGACATTTGAGAACTAATAGCTTTCAATTGGTCTTCCGGTTACTTCTGGTTTAATACCGGTAATGAAGGTTTTATAAATACCTTTTTGGTAACTTATAAAACTATAAGTATTACAAAAGCACTTAAGGTTTTATTGCAAGAGTAATATTCCCATAACACACTTAGGTAAGTTTTATAAAAGTTGTTAAGGTGTTTATTATTACTTAAAGGCTCATATAAAACTATAGGTGTTTAAAAAAGCGAAATGGAGAACATGGCGTCCTTTTATATGGCGGACATTTTTATGTTTGTGTCCGAATTGACATAAATATTTACACAAAAAAAAAAGAATATTTCATTTTAAGCCATACTACTAAAGCTAAAAGACGTATTTCTTCAAAAACATGGGGTTAAGAAATGTTGGGCAGGTTATTTGCAAAAAACAAATCATAAGACATAATTTTAATTCTGAGATTTTTACAAAAATAAATTTTCAGAGATCCCTTTAGGGGGCGCTTTAGTTTTAGGAAGTGTAAAATTTAAAATTACTTAATAAATCTTTCGATGCCAAGTAAAATTAAGTCCTCATAGAAAATTCTCAGAGTATTTAAGTTGTTTTAATAATTATTTAATACGCCATTTTGATAATATCAAAGTAAAAATCCATTGCTGTCAACTTTAGAGTAGAAGCAGAATAATAATGACAAGGACTTGAAATAGAACATATTGTAAACAAACGATGTAGAAGGAGAGAAAGCTAAAAGGGAATTTTTTATTTGGTATTTATAAACACTGTAGGTTAGGAACTTTATAATGGTTTTTATTAGGAATATTAAGGTTTTATAGTGGTAACGAAAATGTATTCCTTGCCGCTATAAAACTTATTTATGGTTTATAAAGGTAACGACAACCTCTTAGTTACAAATAAATGAAAACTAAAGGTTTTATATGGTACTAAAATTTAGTCACCGGTACCTTTATAAGATTCTCCATTTAAGTGCTATAGGGGTTTTATAAGAGTAACGAAAACGTTTCGCGAACCATTAATAGGTTCTTAGGTTTTATAAAATAGGTAATCGAAACGTAACCGTTACCATTATAAAACAAAAAGTGTTAGTTGGGCACCCTGTATATCAAAGAAAGAGAGAGAGAGAGAGAGAAAGAAAGAATTTACATTTGATATGAGCTATTATTTTCTTTATTTTAATTAAGAACTGATCCTTTAGAATATCACCGGCTCAACATATATATGAGACAGCATCCCTTTGAATTTTTCATCGATGTTTCCGTCTCGAAGTGCAACTGAGAAATAGTGTCGAGCTCTGTATTGGCTACTTCGCGCTGCGCTCTGATTGGTTCGTTTCGGATCTTTAAGGCGGAGCTTATTTTTCTAATAAAACCGGGAGTTTTTGTTCTACCAGAATCATTTCTGTCCAGAGCATTGAAGTGTAAAGATGAACAACGAACATAGAGTGTTAGACGATGAGGGCATCGAAGCTGACAATGTTGAAGGAAAATGTTACATTATATCTTATAATCTGGATGAAGAGGACCGAAAGACATGCAGCGTGTGTTATCGGAAGCAGCCAGATCATTTGAAGACGATGACGTGGTTTCAGAAACACGGTGATGCAACTATAATGTTGCCACATTTTGTTGGCAAATGTGATCACTGCGGCGCGAGTTGTGTACTTGAAATGCCAAAAGTAGTATGTTTTGTGTGTACACCTTGTTTGCCGATCCCGCTACTACCACCATCGCTAGCTTAGAGGAGGTTGGAGAAAACCAAAAAAAAAACAGTCCTTTTTAGGGCTACAAAAAAATTAAAAGTTAATCGTATTTTATATCCTAAACCACTTTTACCTTTGCAAAAGTGCATTAAGTTCCGATTTTAATTTTTTTCTTCAAATTTTGTTTTTCCATATTGTTTTAGGGGGGGGGGCAAAAAAATACAGGGTGTTTTTTAATAACATTCTAATATTTAAGGGGGTGATTCTCGGACCCATTTTAAGAAAAACTTTTTATGAATTTGTAGTCTCAAATAATTTAAAATTTAAGAACTTTTTTTTATTGTCATTGCGTTGAGAGTAATTTTCTGTTACTATTGTGTGTAGATTACGAAATGTATGTAGATTACCTTAATTTCATAATTTCAACGTTTAAAAGTTATCTTATTAAATAAATTATTGTTCAAAGTTACATAAATCGTTTTTTCTCGTAATTGGCCCAATGAGATGCAAATAAGTGAGTTTATTTTTTTATGGGAAAACAGTGAGTCGTACGAAAAAATGTCAAGTGACAAAATTTGTTCTAAATTGACCGGGCACTCCAAAAATAGTTTTTATTTTAGGAGAAAGCAGTGGCGTACTACTTTTTTCTTCAAAAATATCTAGTCAGAGTTCAGTACGGACGCCAAAAAAGGCTCTTTTATGCATAAACGTCGTACACCAATTTTCATAAAAATATTTAAAGTGGTATGGAAATGACAATAATTTTTTTTCTTAAAAATTTTTAAAACCCTGTATCTCAAAAAATAAGACGTTTAGGACATACACTCACATGAAGTTTTTTTTTTAAAATGGGTCCAAGGGCCGACCCCCTTTTAAAAATTAGCATATTATTAAGAAACACCCTGTATATATGTTATGTAAACAATATTTATGATATTTAAGTGGGATTTTTTTTAATCGCTGTAACTTTTTGGTAGAGAATGAAATTTCCCACAAAATAGTTTTATAATAATTTCTCGTATTTTTTATAGTTTTCAAGATATTGTCAACAACAAATTCTACTCCAACTTGCAGACACCGGTAAACTGAACACCAAAATTCAGATTTAATATTTAGTACCTAAACAAGCATAGGTAAACCTAGGACTACGATTTAAATACCATTTATTTACTTTAATTTTTTATAGACAAACGCAGCATACTATACATAGTGCTTTAACATAAGCATCAAATTGTAATAGTAAAAATGGCAGTTTTTTTGTGATTTATTACGTCTAAAATATATTTGGGGAAAATAATAAACTGCTTTAACTAACCAGATCTAACAATGACCGACCAGAAACAAGGGCTTTTGAACTTTGGGAAAATAAAAAGCCTCAATAACTAACCAGAATTTGCCATGACCCACCAGAACTAAGGGCCTAATAACGACGTCTTCGCAAATAGTGAAAATCTTAGCACTGCATGCGTGCAAGTCCAAAAAATGTCATTATTTTTCAAAACTTTTATCTACATACATAAAGCCATTTAAAAGTAATAATACGCAGTTACGTAAGCTTACATAAGCTTAAAACTCTTTTTTCTATTAAATTGTAATTATAATATTTTCAAGAAACTTTAAACGTTGGAGAATTCGGGGAATTTTGTAATTTTTACCTGCTTTAATTTGGTCAGTTTACCTGTCGACCCTGTTTTAAATGGTCCTTAGTATACATGTCATAAAAATATTTTCGCATTGGACTAATTTTAAAATCCTACCCAGGTAAATTATTAAAATAATTATAATAAATCCTTAGATAGTCCGATCACTTGCCTGTGAAACGTGAAATGCTTCCTCCAGCCATATCGCGTCCCTTGTCTTCGCCTGTGCCGTCATGTTAACATATGGATCGCCAACTTGGTTGGCTTTCGATAAGTCGCACAGTCATGCCAAATCGCCAATTAGTGGCCAAAAACCAAAAAATCGAGGTGTCAATTTGGGGGTATTTAAGTTTCTCAATAGTTAGGTTAGTACCTCAAGCTCTAGAAATCACTGCTACGGACACCGAATCGCTAAAGTAGCTCGCACACGGTGTAGCGCAACATAACCATGAATTCATCATCATCAGTTACTGGAGCTCGGTCGTGCCACATTTTCGCCGTAACTTTAAATGCGTTTAACTTTTTAATCGTTTAAGATTTTTTAATTATTCTAACGGGAAAATCTAAATTAAGATAAGTTGAATTAGTGCATTATATAGATTTTCATAATGTGGGTTTGTTTATTGTTTAATTATTAGGTTGTACAATTCCAATTATTTTTCCCAGCTATTTTATGAATTTGAGACAAGGAAGTTTAAAGGTGTATGGAAGCCCAATGCTATGGCCCATTCGATCAAACAATGTCCCGCCCAGTATGAAAATAACTGTCACAGTTGGCCCCGCCGTTCTGCGCAATAAAAAAAATCCACGAAATAATTTAATGTGTTCCCTTTTACTTACACACTGATAAATCAGTGTGAAGTTACCCCAAAAATTATACTTTTTTGGGGAACCGGGTACCGTTTTTGGATTATAAAAACTATTTTAGTGATTAGTGTTTATTAAATTGTGACTATAATTTTATGTTATTGTTTGTTACTTATATTATCGTAACAAAATGACTAGGGTTTGTATGGTTTTGTCTTGCAAATCCAAGGGTAACATACCCGTCTTTTTAATTTTTTAGGTAAGTATTTTTTATATTTAAATTAGGTGCTTTTAAAAGACGTAACGTTAGGTAACCGAATAAATAATAATATATCAATTATGAATAATAGAAAATGAAAATTTCATAGGAAATATTAGTGAGAAAAGTAAGGCAATCTAATTATTTTTTTTTAGATGTTTTCCCCACAATGTTTGTGTATTTCTGTGGATTATTAAAAAAAAAAAAGGTTTACTTAAATACTTTATTTCATTTAATAATTTAGTACATTCTTTTAAAGGATCAAAATTATTGATTACTGGAGCCCAGGCAAATTTTAATATATACAGGTCCCTTTTTTTAACTGAATGAAAGGAAGTACAATTTTATGTTTAGTTCCTTTTCTTTTTCTGTATTTGTTTGGTAATTGTCTCGAAATTTCCGATTTTGACCAAATTTGGTATACAGGGTTTTGGGAAAACTGATTACGAATCTGAAAAAAATTCGACAAAAGTTTCGTTTTCGAGGATTCATCATCAAATTTGAAAAAACAAACTAACCTTATTTACACTATTTCTCCTTCTTCTTAAAAATTTTTGATTTACATTTAAAATTTGGGACACAATAATATTTCACAAACACCTTTTTAAAACTTTAACCTATGTTTATTTTAAACCTTTTTTACACTTTTGTTTTTGAGCAAATATTTGCTGCCTTTGAACTTAAAAGTTCCAATTTAATGGAAAAAAGATTTAAATAAATAAAAAAAAACAAGGTTTTTTAAAAAGGGGTTTATAAAATATTGTGTGCCACTTTATGTAAAAATCAAGAATTGTGTAAAAAAAAAGGGAGAATAAGTGAAAAAAGAGGGTTTGTTTTAAATTTTTAACTTTTGATGAAGATTTGAAACGAAAAATTGCCAAAAAAATTTTTAAATTTTAAATCAGCGTCCCAAAAACCCTGTATACTAAATTTGATCAAAAAAAAAAACCCGAGACAATACCATTTGATTAAAAATAAATTAGATTTTTGGTTTCTTAATCTTGCATTATTAACTTTTAAACTCCCTTCTGTACACCAAAAATATTTAACGGATACTGTTACAATGGATACTCAGGTACCCAAGGTTCTAAACATTTTTAACCACTGTTATTCTGTCTCATGAATGTTTGTTATTAGTGAAAAGTATATGCCTAAAAAGCAGTTATAAAAATTTTCACCTTTTTTAAAGTACAACCAGAATCTTGGATTAGATTAAACTCATTTACACTATCTTGCCTTCTTTATCACAAAATTGGTGATAAGTACATAATACTATCATACAATGTTTTAAATTTATTTTAAAATCGTGTTTTATTTATTTACAAAGATTTTTGGTAAAAATACAAAACTTCCAAAAATATTCACCATTTAAATAGAAGCAGTAAAGTGGCGCCATCTATTCTTTCCATATTATATCAGATGATATAAAATCCAATATTACACAATAATTTTAAATATTCTATAGTAGTATCCTTTTAAATCTCAACAATTTTATGCAAAAAATAAAAAAAAAAAACAGTGAATGTTGGAATTTGACATTTGATGATGTTAATTTTATATAGATAGTAACAAAGAATTATGGAAATCGGTCTACCTACTATTCATTGCGCAAATTCCGCGGGCCCACCCCTATTCCCGCTGCCCTGCACGCCTGGACAATTTTGTTCTACAGTATTGGGCTTCCATACACCTTTAAACTTCCTTGATTTGAGATGATCGTCCAAAAATTTCAGATCGGTATGCGAGTTGAATCGATTTATGTTAAAATTTTTTCGGCCTGCCGAGGTACATGAGAGTTGAGAAGAGGTGCTTCCAAGGGTTGCACCAGTATTTTTTTCAGCTTTTTAATGACTTCATGACGATCGCCTTAAAATTTTAGACCGGTGGAGGATTGTACGCCATTTTAAATTTCCAAATTTAAAACACCTGCCTATTAAAATCTCTAAATAAGGAAACATACCCAACATGTGTTGTTTTTTAAGTCCCGATATATAACATTAAATAAAACATTTTTTTTTCGTAACCATAAAGTGTGGTATTCAAAACGGGCATACGCCGGAGATATTTCAGCCTGTTCGGGAATCGACATTGAGACGAGTTATTGCTTGCATTGAAGTTGAGGGTGGTCATTTTCGGCAACTATTATAAGAATAAAGAAATTGTCCATATCTTATGACCTTTTTTAATGTTTGAGACTTCGACTTTGTGTGTTTTTTAATTTATTGTTTATTATTTGAACTATTATAATTTTAGTGTCACTTAATATTTTTACATTTTATGTATAAGTATTTCAATAAAAATAACTATTTGTTGTTAAGTAACTAAAAAGATTTCACCCCCTTTGTGTTTAAGTTTGGTTAACTAATGATTTTATAAAAAGGAAATCAATTTTAATTGGTTAGTCTTAAAATCAGGTCAAATTAAAAAAAAATAGTGGGTTACTAATTTTTTCTAAAATTAACACTCGAGCTTTACCCCTGTGCACGCCACTGGCAAAATGGGAGAAAAAAAATTTAGCTTAAAATATTCCTCTACACACTTTCAAAATTGTTACCAGTCTTCAACGTTATTCTACTATGGCCGTTTAGTTATTTAGGAAAACTTATATTTTTTAAATATTTAACACCTGTATCAAGAAAAACAAAGCTGTTTAGGACATATGTTTATATGAAATTTTTGTCTTAAAATAGGGTAAGGAATATCCTGAAGTTTGGCCACATACTTTATTAACACCCTATATATATACAGGATGCCAGATTCGAGTGCATGCATGGGGATCTCGGAAACCGTAAGAGATACCAAGTCGGTTAAATTATGGCAAAATTGCGCATTTAGGTGCCTAACAACATGCCGATTAAAGTAGTAAAATTCGAGTACATTCTCGATATCCGAAAAAAACCGAAATTTGCTGATTTCTTTAATTTTTTTCTGACGTTATTTAAAGAGATATGGAAAAACAAAAGATTACAGGGCGTTTAGATTTTCGTGCACCACCCCAAAATCATTTTTTTATATGACCAATTCTATATATTATAAGATTTTTGAAAAGCTGGTAAAATTTCCAAAATTTTGATGTATCACTTGTTATGGAAACATTTTAAAACTATTAGCAGTATTACGATTTAAAAAATTAAAATAATGTGCCTACAGAAATCAACATTGCCATGACTAATAAATGACATAGGATACTAACATGTTATGATTAAAACAACAGATCTAAAGTTTTATGATAAGATTACTAATAGTGAATATATTAAATTAATAATTATCTAAAACACAAACGACAACAACAAACCAACAATATTAACAAAAACATAACTCTACCTAATCCTAATATAAAATTTTATGGAATTTAATTAACGATAATAACAACAAAAATAAAATAAAATTATGTTAACAAATTTTCAAATTGTCTCCCATTTTGTTGTACGCAAATTTACATCTTTTTTTAACAGCATAAACTGCATTAATAAGTTCTATATTTTGAACTCGGTTAAACGCACCTCGCAACGCCCTTCTTCTAATTCTTTTCCGGCTAAAATTATTGTTTTTATAAGTAAGGTCTCTAATTCTACCCCAAAGAAAAATCTAAGGGAGTCAGGTCCGGTGACCTGGCAGGCCATTGTATTTGCCTTTGATTTTTCATCCAATTTTCACCAAACTGAACATTAAGGTAATCTTTTATGGTCCTTACACAATGCGCAGGGGCACCATCATGCTGGAAGAAGACTTGGGTATCAGATTATGCGAGAATATCTTCCAAGAATGGTTCAACCTGGTCCCTTAAATTATCCAAATATTGTCTAGAATTCAGCGGTTCATCACAAATGTATGGTCCAATGAATTGTCCCCAACAATTCCCACCCACACATTGAAGCTAAATGTTCCTTGTCGTCTGTTTTGGACAGTCGCGTGGGGAGTTTCTTGGGACCAAGTGTAAACATTAAACTAATTAAATATGCCCGCACTACTAATCGAAGCCTCGTCAGACCAAATACAATTTAGAGCAAAATTTGGTTCATTTTGTATTTTATTTAAAAACCACTCACAAAACGAGTTCTTCACCCAAATCCCCAGGGAGAAGATGATGGATTTTGCGGGTTCGATAAGGCTTAAATTTGCTTTTTTTCAAAATCCTGTGGTTTTTAGTTTGATGAGCCTGTCTCTGCTTCAAGTTTTTTTGTGGAAGTTGTACCATTATTTTCATATAAAGTGCCCAATACGGTTAGAGTTTTTACTTCATTTTCGTTTTGAATCTCTTTTTGATTTTGAGCATAATTTGCTCTGGGTTTGTTAAAAGAGCCAAAATTTGAAGATTATGGGCAAATCTAGCAAATACATCCCTGATGGCTGCTGCCGTTCGGGATATCTTTGAAAATTCAAGTTTCTTGCCGCCTAAGCAAAGAATATAAACTCAATAAGAAGCGACATAAAGTTCCCAATAGCATTGGTTATATGGGAAACAATTTCTGACGTCACGTGTAGACGGAATGAGACTTAAACAGCTTGGGGGTACACTGAGAGAAATATCAACGGTGGAAATTCAGTTCTACACGGGACAAAAAAATTATATGTATAACTATACATTGCAGTCCTGAAAAATCGTCCCTTTCTAAGGAGCTTTTTCAAGCCTTTTTAGTTGGTTATTCTCAAAAGATTAGATATTTTTTGAGAAAAATTAGTTTTGGGCAAAGCGATGTTTACAGGGAATTAAATGTTGGAATTTTTCTTAAAAAAATTAATCTCATGTAATTTTATGAACAGATGCAAAATAATTATAAGAAATCTTTATTTCAAAATTGTAATAAAACAATAAGTAAGTGTTAATATATGGTTTTTGAGGTCTTCAGTACCTATGCAGTTAAATTTTGTAATCCATTTTACGTCTAACTAATTTACTGTATAACTTTTTGGAAAAAAACAAAAAGGGTATACATTTTTTTGCTTCCGCTAATTACTTTGATGTACATCTCCCATTTCAAAGAAAAAGAAAAAGTTTAAGGTATGTGTTTCTATGGGTTTCTGGGGTCAAAATTCAGTGGAGGGATGTTTTTTGAAAAAACGGTCCCCTATAAACCTTAATACTTCCCTTTACTAAAATGTATATCTTTTCTTTTTTCTGTAAAAAAACACTACAATTTACTTTAATTTTTTAAAACATAACATATAATTTAGCTTTTCCCTATATTGTAACAACAACAAAATTTTTTAGTAAGAATATATTAATATAAATGTACAGCATGTTTAATAAAAGGGGTTCCCATAAATTAATAAATTTGAAAGTGGGTTTATGATTGGAAAAAATCTCAGTAGATATTTTGGAAAGAATAAGTGAAAGAACATAATCAAGGTGGCTCGAAACATACTAAAATAAACAATTTTATTTTTTTAAAGCAAATGCCAAGCTAGAGCTTAAATGTTCAAGGTGAAATAAAAAATAGTGATTTTAAAAAAAAGTAGGCAAACAGTTTATTGAAATGACAAAATCTAAAAGTTACATCGACTTGTTACCGTACTGGTAACTTTAGATCACGTTTGGTATATCATCGTATAAAATATTTTAAGCCTAATAAATTATTTTATAATGTACATTTTTGGGAAATCATTGTATGGATGGGAAAAATTCTATTTTTCATTTCATTAAGAGTTTAGGGAAACTTCCTGTTTTATACAAATTCTTCAAACTTATTTTTAAAAGCATGTTCCAAATCATAAATGGATTTAATAAACAAATCGGGAGGGTGCTGCAACGCCCCATGAATTTTTTTTGTAGTGTCGTAACTTTATAATACAGTGGTATCACCAAATGGAATAAATTCAATAATAAATAAACGGAGCGTGTTCGAAAAAACACTCGAAAGTTTATCGGGATTTTTTGGGTTTCGCATTTTTTCAGTAATACTTTTTTTACAGGGTGTGTCATAATATGGCCAAACTAACTTTCCTAATTTAAATGCAAGCCCTGTATATTAGTAAATTTTTTGGGTTCTTCAGAATATTCTAGATATATTTCATATACAATGTCCTATACCCATTTTTAACTATTTTGAAAATATTAGGTGCTTTTAGATGTATTGTGCTGATGCTTGCCACTTTGAAAGTTACTTTTTTTGCATATACCTACTAGAGGCAGCCTTGGGAACAAGCCTACGGGGAGAAGCAAGAATAGGTGTATAACCTCTCTCCTCTCTCTCTCTCTTAATTTTTCGGTGGTGTATACACCCTTCCGCCAATTAATTAGCACAAGGCGCGAGAGAAATGTTATACAGCTATTTCTTACCCCTCCCCCTTTCCGCATAGCCGAGCGGCACGGCTGCCTCTAGTAGGTATATGCACAAAAAGTAACCCTCACAAAGTGGCAAAGATCAAAAAAGTAATAAACCCCAAAAAAGTTTAATATTCACGAAACAGTTGAAGATAGGTATGGGGCGGGGGGATTTAAATTAAGAAAGTTGATACTAGTCACCGTCACATGACACACCCTGTATAAACAGTTTTAGTTCAAAAAAAAAGCGCAATTAAAACACCAATCGACATGTCCGAGCATTTTTTCGAATAAGCCCCCATTTATTTAATATTGAATTTATTTCATTTGGCCGATCCACTCTGTATATTAACAAAGAATTAACATCTAAAGATTCCAGGATCTATAATTTTTAAAGTATCACATTTAGTGCTTTTTTTTTTAAAAATATTCACAAAACTGAACGAAACGAATGAAACAGCACAAACTCAACAAAGCACTAAACGAAACTTGTAATCCCGACTAAAAGCTGCCGGCAGCGGGTTGACAGTTAAACAGCAGCCCCTCCTAAAAATTTTGGGACTTTCGAATAATGTCTTTATTGAGGTTTATATTCTTTGGCCTAAGCATTTTTTTTGCTTTCTATGTAACATTTAAGCATGTTGAACTTTTCAAAATTTTCATACATTTTTTTAAAACTTTTCAAAACCTTTCTTTTTTAAAATTATTTAAATTACTTTTTTTTTTACTAAAAATACCAAAATATTTAACAATATCAGGTACCACTGTCAATTCTGAACTATTCAAAAGCTGTTAAATTATTAAAACAAAAAATCATATGCACGCTACTGCTTTTTTTTCTAGCAACTTAAATATGTGGCTTTAATCATAACATGTTAGCATTCTTTGTCATTTTATTAGTCATGGCAATGTTGATTTCTGTAGGCACATTATTTTAATTTTTAAATCTTACTGCTAATGGTTTTTTAAAATAAACATAAAAGTGATACATCAAAATTTAGGAAATTTTACCAGCTTTTCAAAAATCTTATAATATATAAGGTGGCCCCTATAAAAAAAATTTATTTTGGGGTGGTGCACGAAAATCTAAACGCCCTGTAAAAAATCTGCCTATCCAATAAATTCTACGAAAAAAAATGCCTCAAGAAATTTTATCAAAATTAATTATCTTTACCTTGGTTAATTTTTTTCTATCCCTTCAAATAAGGGTTGTTCCCATAAGAACGCGTCCAGTTTGGGACACCCTGTACAGGGGAGCCAATAATTGAACCCCTTAAAATTTACATGGGATTTCCTATGTTCCGCTTGGCGACCCACCACCCGGTATAATATAATAATTTCTTGTAGACACTTAAATCTTAATCAGGTTTAACTTTTCGATGCCATGAATTATACAGTGCCTATGTAGATTCTAGACACGTGGTCACCACAGTCTTAAAACTGTCATTGTTAAAAAAAAACAAACATTTATAGTTTAATTAACTTTTATTTTAAGTCTGTTATACTAATACTAGTTATACTAGAGAGAAATTATAAAATCAAATACAAAAAATATTATCAGTCAGTCCATTTTCTCCTTATTTTTAATTTCATAATATAATAACTAAGAAAAAATAAGTTTTTAAATTAAGAGGGTTGACAATTGATAAGTACCAATGCGTGCAACAAAAAAAGACCAAGGCAAACAAACAGCTTTAGTTTTTTAAAACCCTCTAAATAATTTTTAAATTACTTCTTCGGCGATCGTTTAGTTATGAGTATTATTAACGTATTTAAAATCATTTATTAATAGTCCTCTTAATGTATGATTTTTTAAATTAATATACAATTATTGTATAGGCAACTTAAAATACACAAAGCAAGCATTGTGTCTATTTAAAACCTTTTCATTTAAATAACAAACTTTAAAATATCTGTCAAATTGCTTGTCTAAAACTAAAATACATCCCGAAAAAAAATACATGCAGGGTGACAATTTAAAAACTTGAAATGGCGATATTTTAGGAACGAAAAAATGAATCAAAAAACCCTTAAAACAGTTTCTATAAAACTAAGGGGGAACAAAAACAAGCATATTATCCCACCCTTATCAGCAACCCCTTGACAGGGTGAGATAGACCCCTAGAATCTTAAATAGAAAGGGGGTCGAGTGATACATCATTTTAAAGCTTCTTGGAAAATGCTTTCCAATGATACCATAGAAAGCTACATTTCAGAAAATTCTTCTCTGTTTATCAAGGAAAACAATAAATAAAAACAAAATTTTGAAATTGTTTATTATTATTTAATTAAATGTTCAAAATGATTTCCGTTGTTTTGAAGACAATAATAAAGCCTATTTTCAAACTCTTCACGTACATTTACAAATGTGTCTCTGGATATAGCACGGCATTCCGAAATATTCTATTCTGGAGTTGCTCTAGTGACTCAGGTTGCGTTTTATAAACCACAGATTTTAGGTGACCCCACAAAAGGAAGTCAAGAGGTGTTAGGTCCGGGGATCTAGGTGGCCATTCAACAGGACTTCTTCTTCCAATCCACTGGTTAGATAATGATCATCCAACCATTGCCTAACGGAACTACATAATGAGGAGGTGCTCCATCGTGTTGGAAATGTAGTAAGCGTTCTAATAAAGATAAATTTCGTGTATGTCCCTCTGATTTTCTAATTCTCGCACTATTAGTGGTTCGATAGACCTCTGTAGCATTTCAGCATACATGCCCCCATTTAAATTTCCTGGTATAAATATTGGGCCGATAATACCGTCTCCCAATATACCAGCCCAAACATTAATTTTCTGGGGGTACTGGGTATGCCCTTTCCTAAATACATGTGGGTTCTCGTTATCCCAGTAACGACAGTTTTGCTTATTAACATGCCCATTTAAATAAAAGGTACACTCATCACTGAAGCAAATATTTTTAACTAGTTGAGGTTCTGCCATAATTCTATCTGTCATTATTTCACAAAACTGGATTCTTCTGTCCGGGTCGTCGTCACTAAGTTCTTGCAGTATCTGCAGTTTATAGGGATAAAACTTGTGAAATTTAAGTACCTTTTCTTATTGATTCACGAGATAATCCAGTTGCTACAGCCGCTTGACGAGTTGATAGCGTTGAATTCTCAAACTGACCCAGAATTTAATTTGGTGCTTCGTTGACTAGTCTCTTATTTCTCTTTTTATTCGCGACAGAACCAGTTTTCTTCAAATTTGGCTACTAATTGGCGAACATACCCGGGCTTACATTTTGGCCTGGATGCCTTTCTTAAAACGTTGAGCTGTCCTTAAGAAACATTTATCCTGGGAACCATAAATGAAAATAATGTCTACACGTTCAGCTGTGCTGTACACCATTGTTAAAGATAAGAAGTGCCTTCTTTTCGTTTAAACTGAACCGAAAGTCAACTGTTTTTAAAATAATACTACTAGTACAAGTTACTTTTAAAGTAAATTTTGTGATAATAAAATGCAATTTATAAACAACCCGTTTTTTCGACAAAAAATCATAGCAACTAAACCAATTCAAAATACCTGTGGGCTTGACATGTTTGGAATTCTTAAGAGACATGCATATATCAGTAGTAATCATTTTGTATAATTTAATTAAATAATAATAAACAATTTCAAAATTTTGTTTTATTTATTGTTTTCCTTGATAAACAGAGAAGAATTTTCTGAAATGTAGCTTTCTATGGTATCATTGGAAAGCATTTTCCAAGAGCTTCAAAATGATGTATCACTCGACCCCCTTCTATTTAAGATTCTAGGAGTCTATCTCACCCTGTCCAAGGGGTTGCTGATAAGGGTGGGATAATATGCTTGTTTTTGTTCCCCCTTAGTTTTATAGAAACTGTTTTAAGGGGTTTTTGGTTCATTTTTTCGTTCCTAAAATATCGCCATTTCAAGTTTTTAAATTGTCACCCTGTATGCATAGTCTCAAATAATGAATTAAAATACCTTTGCCCTGAGTCTCTTTTACGCAATGGTACCTTAAACATAACTCAGGTCCAAAAAAAAGGTGTCTGCTGGGTAATGGACTAAGTTTTTTTTGCGTATTTTTTCCGCTAAACACGAATCTGAAGTCAAAATTGGGGATCAAACAAAAAAAAACGAAAAAACCCGAAAAATTGATACGGAGGTATAATTGATACAATATCCTGAAAACTTCGGTTTTTGATTATAACTTGAAAAATATGGCATTTAGATAAAAAGGTTATTAAACCTAAATTGAAGGTCTTGTAAAATTACATAGTTTATATCATATAAAGTTTTGTGTATCTTTTATAGTTTTTAAGATACTGACGTTTTAAATTTAAAAAAAAATCTTTAATATCTGAAATTACGCCGTTTCCGCATTTTTTCTGTTTGACTCTCAATTTTGACTTCGGATTCATGTTCAGCAAAAAAATACGCCGGAAAATCTCAATTCGACACCCAGCAAAAAACAGTTCTTTTGTGGACCTTTGTAATTAAGCATTTTTCTACGGAGGAAATTATTTTTATGTCTATACATTTTAATGTTGAAGTAATGGTAAATTTAAACAACCTTGGTAATGAAAAATAAAAATTTCGTCAACTCTATTTACCTAACTACTATAATAAGTCACTGGCTTTGGATTTTTAATATATTATATAAATCACAACAATTTTTGGACAAAACTTTGAAACTTAAAAATACGACATTGGGAAAAACAGTTCTAAAAAAAAATTAAGACCTTTTTTCAACTACAATTGGTGTTTTAAAAACGTTAAAAACTTTATTATACAGGGTGACTATGTATTTAAGAAAAGTTCCATATATTTCTTTTTAATTTTTTTAAATTTAAACATAAATATTAAAGTTTTTTTGAACAAAACATGTTTTAAACCATTTTATATTTACCATTTGTATGGTCAGCACCCATAATAAAAGTTTTGTTTAATTATCTAGAACCATTGACAGATCCCGCATAGTTTCTTGTAAAGGGTTATTCATTTTAAAGTAAACATGGCTTTATTTTTGAACTTCCCTGTACTTTTTTAAGAAACGAATATAGCCATTTCGTGTATTTTTTTTTTTTAGAATTCAATAATCCAATCGGAAAAACATTTGAAACAAAAACAAAAGAGTTACAGCACGAGTGATATTTTTAAATGGAAACCCTATATTTTTATCAATAGATAGGATTTTCACAGGAATTCGGTGATATAGGGTTGCTGGGTTTATTTCCTGCGGTTCTGCTGAATTTCAAAAACTGCAGATACTATAAGGATAGTTTCACCTGGGGAAGTATGGGCAAAGTCAAGAATTTAAAAATATTTTTACTTTTTGGAGTTTTTTATGAAAGGTTTTATCAGAAGGTTTAAAATAACTTCTATTATAAATGTGGAGAAAACGCCCTGGAAACCAACGAAATATGTTGAAATTTCCCCCCAAATTATCAAAAAAAACGATTTTAAAACGAGGCCTTTTTTTGAAATAAAAAATCGAATATTAGAAAAAGAAAAAGAAACCCGGGGTCAAGCTATTCTAAATTTTTTTACTTTGTATCTAGAGTTCTTCCCGGGAATTCCCCTTTGGGTTTTTTTTGAAATTAATAAAATAAATAAAAAAAATTTTTTTGGTTTAAATTTAAAATAAAATATTTGTTTGTTTTTTTTAAAGTTTTTGAAAGGTGAAATGGTTTTATGTAAAAACCCTGCCATCCATTTAGCTTTCTTGACACATTTTGCAGAAAACAGTCAGTAGTTAAGCTGCAAAAATCCCGAACAGAATGATGATGAACCAAGCCCATGAGGCCAGCAGCACTGATAACCATGATGAATCTAATATTTCAATGGAGAACCTAGACCGAAAATTTAAACTTTCTAACCCCAAAAATTTTTTTTTTTTTTTTTCAATTAAAAAAAATGGTGTGTTTGAATTTAATTTAATTAATAAAATTTTTAAGTTTTATGTTGAAATTTTTTTAATTTTTTTTTTTTTTTAAAAAAAAAGCTAGAAGTTTTAAGTTGATTTTTTTTTTTTCAGGTTTAACATTAAAATTTTGCATCACGGTTCCTAAAATACCAAAAGCAACTAACTGTACCAGTTTGTACCCCATGCAACTCCTCCTGCCTCCTCCAAATGGAAGAAAATGATCCGGTTTGAAGAGTTTTCCGTTTTTGATGAATCGTTCCGGTTGAAATTTTTCTGGTGATTCCCATAATTTTTCTGACATGCTTAATTCGTAATTGTTGAGAAATAACACGGTGCCTTTTTCGATTTTGTATCCTGTAACAAACAAAATATTTAAAACTGAATATTTAAGGTTATATGTATATGTATATTGTTCCGTGACACCCCGTATAAAAACACAGATCCTGGTTTTACACCTTTTTATTGGATATCAGGTTTACAAACGTTTCTATGGTAACACTTTAACGAAAGTAATAATGACAACTGTTTAACCTTTAACTGTCTTCCTTATCTCTTTGGGGAAAAAAAAACTAAACTGGCCCTTTGGATTTCCTTCGCGCTTTATATAGTAATGTGGAAAAGAAAAAAAGTTGGAATTAGCTGGGGGAAATTTTTTTTACTACAGGATGCCAGAAAAGTAAAAAAAAGATGTCTCCAGCGCCCTCAGGATAATCCGCAATGGCCGTTAAAAAAGGGGAAAAAAACTAAGGTAACCTATTTTTAATAAATTAAACCTAAATAAAATTATTCAATTTTACATTCCTATTAAAAAAAAACTAACAAAAATCCGTAACAATATATATACAGGGTGACAATTTAAAAATTTGAAATGGCGATTTTTGGGGGAAAAAAAAAAATGAATCAAAAACCCAAAACAGTTTCTAAAAAAAAAAAGGGGGGGAAAAAAAAAAGCATATTATCCCACCCTTATAAAAAAACCCCCCTTGGGGACAGGGTGAGATAGACCCCTAGAATCTTAAATAAAAAGGGGGGGGCGAGGATACATCTTTTTTAAAATCAAAAAGTTTTTTAATGATACCATAGAAAGCTACATTTCAAAAAAAATTTTTCTCTGTTTATAAAGGGAAAAAACAATAAATAAAAAAAAATTTTTTAAATTGTTTATTATTATTTAATTAAATGTTCAAAATGTTTCCCCCTTCTTTTGAAGACAATAATAAATTTTATTTTCAAACTCTTCACGTACATTTACAAATTTTTTCGGGGTATAACGGCATTTCCCCCAAAAATTCTATTTTGGAGTTGTCAGTGACTCAGGTTGCGTTTTATAAACCCACAGATTTTAGGGGGACCCCAAAAAGAAGCCCAAAAGGTGTTGGTCCGGGGGTCTAGGTGGCCATTCAACAGGACCTCTTTTTTCAATCCATGGTTAGGGGGAAGATCATCCAACTATTGCCTAACGGGAACTACATAATGAGGAGGTGCTCCATCGTGTTGGAAATGTAGTAAGCGTTCTAATAAAGATAAATTTCCGTGAAAGTCCCTCTGATTTTCTAAATTTTTGCACTATTAGTGGTTTTATAGACCTCTGTGCATTTCCCCCCATGTCCCCATTTAAATTTCCCGGTATAAATATTGGGCCGATAATACCGTCTTTCCCCAAAATACCAGCCCAAACATTAATTTTCTGGGGGGACTGGGTATGCCCTTTCTAAATACATCTGGGTTCCCTTTTTCTCAGTAACGACAGTTTTGCTTATTAACATGCCCATTTAAATAAAAGGTACACTATCAAAGAAGCAAATATTTTTAACTAGTTGAGGTTTTGCCATAATTCCATCTGTCATTATTTCACAAAACTGGATTCTTCTGTCCGGGGGGGGCGTCCAAGTTCTTTCAAAACTGAAATTTAAAGGGATAAAACTTGTGAAATTTAAGTACCTTTTTTTTTGATTCACGAGATAATCCAGTTGCTGCCGTTGACGAGTTGATAGCGTTGAATTGTTGCAAACTGACCCAGAATTTCAATTTGCGCTGCTTCGTTGACTAGTCTCGGTTGATTTCTTTTATTCGGACAGAACCAGTTTCTTCAAATTTGGCTACAATTGGCGAACATACTCCGGGCTTACATTTTGGCCTGGATGCCCCTTTTTTTTTAAAAAGTTGAGCTGTCCTTAAAAACTTTATCCTGGGAACCATAAATGAAAATAATGTCTACACGTTTAGCTGTGCTGTACACCATTGTTAAAGATAAGAAGTGCCTTCGTTTTTTTAAACTGAACCGAAAGTCAACTGTTTTTTTAAAATAATACTATAGTACTTACTTTTTTAAAAAAAAAATTTTTTGATAATAAAATGCTATTTATAAACAACCCGTTTTTGGCAAAAATCATAGCAACTAAACCAA
>JAHBCN010009261.1:35829-46134 GCA_019359885.1 Listronotus oregonensis | reverse complement strand
TACACATAGTTAAGGATGGAGGGCACAAACCGCAGCGCAGTTGTCACTTTCTTTTACTCATAACAAGCAATTACGAACGCTTTGGATGACATTTCAATTTAAAGTGTAGTCTTTTAATAGGGGTAAATCTGGTAATAAACACTTTAAACCTAGAAATGATTTTGAAAGTACATGAATCGAGATGAACTCTCTTGCATTTTCCTTAGAAACAAATTAACTACAAAGTATCAGAAAGGGATATTGAAAACTACGAAAAGGGGTGTTTTTTACCCCATTTCTTACATCTAAAAAATACATTTCGCCAGAAAAAAGTTTTTTTCCCATTTTTAATGGTACATATAGGTTTTTTGGGCCACTGAATTTAAATATAATATCAGAAATTACATTTCGGAGCTAAGAAGTTCTAAATTCACCCTTTTTTTACCCCCTACACCCCTAAAACATACATTTCGCTAAAAAAAAGTTTTTTCCTTGCTTTTAATGAAACATATAGGTTTCTTGGGTCACTAAATTAGAATAATAATATGAAAATACATTTAAGGACTTAGAAGGGCTAAATATACCTTTTTTTACACCCTACACCCTTAAAAAATACATTTTGCGAAAAAAAAAGTTTTTCCCATTTTCAATGATTCATATAGATTTTATTTATTATAAAAATCAATAAGGCAATTTGATTACTCGATTCCCTTGTATATTATTTCTGACTCCAGATTTAATTTATCGATCCACTGAATAAGGGGGGGAAGGGAAAAAAATGGGGAATCCCATTATAATTACGACATCTTTTTTATACGTGGTCAAAAACCTATGTACCATTAAAAATGGAGAAAAACTTTTTTTTAGCGAAATGTATTTTTTAGGGGTATAGGAGGTAAAAAAGGGTGAATTTAGTTCTTTTTAGCACTCAAATGTAATTTTTAATATCATATTCAAATTCAGTGATCCAAAAAACCTATACGTTCCTACCATTAAAAACGGGGAAAAACTTTTTTTTAGCAAAATGTATGTTTTAGGGGTGTGAAGGTGTAAAAAAAGGTAAATTTAGCCCTTTCAAAAGAGGATGCAAAAGGTTTCATCTCAATTCATGTACTTCCAAAATCATTTAAGGGTGAATTACAGATTTACCCGGACTATTTGTTAAAAGAAGGAAATGGTAGCGACAGCTCTAAAACTAAAAAAATATCTGGAAGGGCATTATAGCAAATTCAACATATATCAAGTTTTTACTTTTGCACATGATATAGGTCTTAATAGGTAAAATTAGATTTTTAGCTTTTTTACTGTTTGCGGTTTTGCAGTAACTTTTAAAAAAGTAAATAAGAAGATAAATTAAAACAATAACCCCAACATCTATAAAAAAATAACTTTGTTTTGATATGTAATAATAACATCCTTAAGTCAATGTGTTGTTTAAAAAATTAAATAGATAACCATCTATTTTATTATTTTATTAAAACCACAATAAAGCCCTACACATACAATTACATTTTATTTTATTTTTTTAATTTTTGGCAAAACTGTTAGGTTAAGTGAGGTCAAAATTTTAATTTTATTGTTTAATAAGGTGTTAGTAAATGAAACATTATTTTTTTTAAACACATTTATTTTTTGAGATCTTGCTGTATTTCTTCCAATGTTTTTCCTTTAGTTTCAGGAACCCAGCGTAACGTAAAAATTGTAGACAATAAACAGCATATACCATATGCCAAAAATGGGGCATACATTCCAACGTTAGAAGTCAGTAAATGATACAAATTTGTCGTTATAAATATTGACAGCCCAAACGTTGCTATAAGAACGGCCAATCCTTTAGATTTTATACTTGCTGAAAATAGTTCACCCAACATTAATGTCGGAACAATTCCTAGTCCAAAAGAAAAAGTAAACACGTAACAAATCATACCTGCTAATGGAAACCAATTTAATTTTTCCAAATTAACAATATGATACTGTTCCAAAAAAAAGTACACTGCCATAATAACAAGAATTACGCCGGAGCTTAAAAGTGAATAGAAATAAGATGGTTTCCTGCCAAACTTTTCTACAACCACACTACATAATAGATTAAGTATCCAAATACTGCCGATAAAAACTATTGAAGAAGTTTGGGGACTAATACTTCCTACGGCCTTTTCAAAAATAGGTTGCGTGTATGAAGAAAATACGGCAATCCCACATAACTGCTGAGAAAATCGGAGAAATACTCCTGCACGCAGAGCTCTTCTGTTACTGTCTATTTTTATAAGATCCTTCCATTTTCCCCTTTCTGACAGTTGACGTTCTACATCTTTTTTTATACTCGCAAAATCTTCTTCAATGTCAGGTTTTCTTCGAAGCCATTTAATGCTTTTCCGAGCTTCGTCATATTTACCATCTCTTATAAGTTGATATGGTGATTCTGGCAATATGGATACCAGTAAAGCAAATAATACTGGAACTGCTATAAATATGTATGCTGTAGTCTGGACTCCACAGTAGCTACCTTAAACAATAAGGTTTGTTAAGTATAAGATAAATTTAAAAAAATTAATAATTAAAGCTAAAAAAAAATATAAAAACTAAAATTGGTTGTATATAAGCCTAGTTATCAGAAAAAAAAAGTGCTTTAACTTTTGAGTTATTCCAAAATAAAAAAAGTAAAACATAATTGAAATAATGTTCTTTAAATGTTCACTATAGCTGCAATAAAGCAGTAAACTTCTTGCTTTTAATATTTTAAAATAATATCAAGATTTTTTAAAACTATGGATAAAAGGACTACTTACTTAATTCAAATATACAAAAAAAAACTGACCTTAAAAGTACTAAAAATAAGTCTTCAGGAAAGCAATATATATATTTATTAATTCGCCAAGAAAAGTCAAAAAACAAATCTATAAAACAAATAAATAAAGATTTGTTGTGTATTTTTTGTGGCAGAATACGTACTGCGTACGTACTTAATATACGAAAAACTTCCTTTTTATTTAAAAAATCTAGAATAGGCAAGTAAGTCTATGTGCAAATGTGGCAACGCATTTTTTAAAAACAATGGCTGATATTCCGCTTAGACCAAATTATTATTTGGTATTAAGAGAAGAAAAAATGGGCTTATTTTGGTTAACAATAAATATATTTGTGGATATTTTATAGAAAAGAAAAGCGATTGTTAGCAAAAAAAAGTAATGAAAGAATGGGAAGCAGCAAATCATTTAGCAAAAAAATTGTTTGTTTTTAGGGATAAAAATTATTTGACTTTTAAAGTTAAGGAGTTTTAAATAGCGGAGGGATAATAATGCACTTCTAGTATTAACGTGGCAAATAAAAAAACTTTTACAGTTAACCTTTTTTGCCACCTACAAACAGTGACGTAGCAAGGCGGAGGCGGGGGGCGGGCTGCCCCGAACGACTTTCCTCCAATGACGGGCTGGGCGACCAAAATTGTTACAAAGGCGAAGGAGTGCGGTGTTACCAGATTTACTTTTTTTCTAGATTTTTGAAAAATCGAAAGACATGGCAACACCGCCTCTGGGAGTGACTGGGACAACCCACCTGGGGCAAAGTTTTAACCTTCTAGAGCTTTAAACAACAAAGATATGCCCCTTTTTCCATATAAACCAGTAATTTTCCAAAAGCATCTAGTACAGGTCTGGGATACAACATATAAGGCGGGAAAAGAGCGATCAAGTCAGTCAGAAGTGAGCGAGCATTAGAGAGAAACTAAAGAAAGATTCGAGCAGTTACCGAGTTTAGGACGTTATAATTTAGTGAATTTATTATTGTGTTGATTGTATCGTGTATTTTAGTGACCAATACCTATAGTTTGTAAAATATAGAGTTTGACTAGTGTGAGTCTTACTTATCCAAAAGAGCACGTAAATTCTACGGCGTAAACCGTAAAACGGAAGTCGCAACAATATACTATGAAGAGAGTCAACAAAAGCGCAGCATCCTTTCGAAAAAAACCGGAAGGAGAAGGAAGAAAGAGAGCAGCGAGACAGGGGTTTAATATTAAAATGTCTTAAAAGTGCTGGTCAGTCAGTCAGTAATATTCAAGACGACCAACATAAGACGAACACTAAAACGGATACCAAATTTTTAACCCCAGCATACAGTAACATCGGAACAAGCTTTAACTCTGACTTTATTAAATTCGCCTAACCGACCTAAACAACCCTTTGGACAAGGGAGTCCTTACTCAGGTGTACAAACTGATCTTTTGAAAGATAAAGCTTAAACTGATCTTGTTCTAGAATCACGTACCGATTTAAAAGATATTGGTAAATGGCCAGCTGTGATAAGGATCATCTTAGGATGTACCTAGTACAGCAAGGCTCAGCTGTGGTTCAGCACTTGGATAGTGAATTCGCAGAAGTCAGTCGCCCAGGAACCTTTACAAAAGGACAAACAAGGAAATTAACCCGGGACTAATTCTTTCGCGTACTACCAAATAGTGAAAAAATCCTACGGTCTTGGATGGTATACAAACAAGCCAGCAAAGAAGTCCCTCTTTTGCTTTTGCTATGGTTTTTTTTTCTTTTAAAATAAGGGCCACTGGTTCAGGATTCATTACTACATATGGATTTAATTTATATTGAAATATTAATCCAAAGGTGTTTGAACATGAGTCCAGCAAAGTACACAATGACAACTTGATAAGTGGAGGAAATTAGAAAAGAGGATTAACCAGGGTGCAACGATCGATGAAGCAGAGCTAACAATTGCACGCAAAGAAAAAAAGAAATGAAAGGATATTTTAACAAGATTGCTTGACGCGATTCGGTTTTTGGCGAAGCAAAACTACGTAGGCATCAAGTATCACCTGATGAAAACGTTGCGAGTGGAAACAGAAGCCACTTTCTTGAACTCGTGATGCTTCTAGCAAAGTACTACGGGATATTATGCAAACATGTTACAAAGATTAGGCTTTGAAGCAAAATCCAAGTCTCGTATCACCTTAGACAAAAAAAAATGCATCCAATTTTTGGATGGATTAAGTTCGCGGAAAAGTTATTAGGCAGGTGAAAGAAGCCAAATATTTAAATGTAATTTATGATAGCGCACCAGATTTGTCTCATGAAGACCAAGTAAGTCAGGTGCTTCGGTATGTGAAGTATGGAGAATTCAAAGTAAAGGCACTGGAGTCTTTTGTCGACTTTATAGAAGCGAAGGGAAAAGTGCAGAGCAACTAACGAAAATGATTGTAGACAAGATTACATCACACGGACTGGATATACAGGACTGTAGAGGACAAGCGTATGATAACGCAGCGGTTATATCTGGTGTGCGCAGTGGAGTTCTAGCACGGATTAAAGAGGTAAATCCGAGGGTACAGTTTGTGGCATAAACAATTTATTCCCTGAACCTGATTGGAGTACATGCTGCATCGGATGCCATTGATTCAACCATTTTTTTTGGTACCTTGGAACGCATCTTTGTGTTTTTCTCATCGTCGACTCATCGCTGGAACGCCCTGACTACTGTATTAATACTTGTTGGAGCTCCAGACATGATGCAGTTATTGTAATAAAGAACCATTATGCAAAAACCCTGGATGTTCTGGAATAGTTTTTAACTGATGTGACGACCAGATTTGACGCTGGTTCTATTTTGACTGCCATGCACTCATTTGAATTTCTATGTTATCTCGGATTCTGGAGTGCTAGTTTGTCATATGAGTTGAAACTGCGGCGTGAAATATTCCCTTCTGTAGACAGAATTATCCAGAAATCAAAACAAGATTTCAACAGCTGCATGATCTGGACGCGAAGTTTTGTTTTTAACCCTGAAATCATTTGCAAACTGGACCAGGCACAAGATGATATTGCTATAGAAGAATTTCAGCGAGAACGTGAAAGACTCCCTTGAACTTCTCCAGTTGGTACAACAGTATACTTTGGGTACTTCCGTTTCTAATATTGCCATAATGCTAGGGATATTTTTGACAGTAGGCATCACTGTAGCTAGCTGTGAACGTAGCTTTTTTAAATTAAAATTAATCAAGAATTATTTACGTACAAGTATGAGTTCGTTGAGGTTAACTAATTTGGCAATATTGCCAATCGAGCATAATTTAGCAAGCGAAGTGGACTTTGACAATGTGATTTCAGATTTCGCTGACCAAAAAGCCCGTAAAATTAATATCTAAGTATGTTTGTATGTAGTTGTAGAAACTTATATACTATGTCATGTCAAGTAGCATAATAAATAATTTATATAGCTGACCTATGAAGCTGTTTTTTATCATAATTGTTTAATCTCACCTTTTCTCTTGGCCCCGGGCGCCCCTAACCTACGCTACGCCGCTGCCTGCAAAACTTCATTGACTTTATTGCTAATAAAGTTTAAATTGAAACCTATTGTGAGAAATGAGTTTAAATTAAAAAATCGGGTAGATTTAATTAACCCCAAATCTATATTCTATATCTCTTCTCATTGTTTTTGATCTTACCTATTATTGTAATTAAAACAGTTCCTCCATTGAGAATAAATGTAGGTATATTCCCAAAGTATCCTCTAATTTTTGGGGTTGTTATTTCTCCTACATACGGTGGAACACTACAAAACAAAACTGCGTCACCAACTCCCGCAAAAAATCGTGCTGTATAGAACTCCCACTTGTTTCTTGCTATTATTGTTATAATCCAACATGTTAGATGTGGAACTGCTAAAAATAAAACTGATTTTTTTCTTCCCAAAAACTCCGCAATTCTAAAGAAAAATAGACTGCCAAAAAGCATACCTAAAAATAAAAAATAATGTGAAAAAGGTTGTAGAGATATAGCATACAGTATGATGTTATGACAAAGGTGTCACTAAATTATGATACATTACATATTTTAATTTGATAAAAGCTATTACTGACACTGACCACAAAACATTTCTTTGGAAGCCTTTGATATATCATGCAGTTTAAAATCTTACTCTTATATCTTTTGGTTTAAGTTTGTTATTTGAACTTTATTTTAAAATTACTCAGTTTTTAAATAATTAAAAAAAATTAATGTTTATGTATAGGTACCTAAATATATTAATGCTTTTTTTAATATTCGCATCAAGTCAAGCGCGCAGAATGTACTGTATACTAGCCATAAAAGTTTAATTGAACTGATCGTTGTTTGATGCCCATTATTATTTTAGTAGGGGAGCCAAAGCGAGGATTTCGAGGTTAAGTACCTCCACCAAATATTAGCCCGATATACAGGGTGATTCAGGAGGAAATGTCAATACTTCAGGTATGTGGTCAGGGTTTAAAAATAAACATAAAACTCTATAGAAATTTGGGTCCGCAAGGCCTTCGTTTCCGAAATACAGGGTGTTCACCACAGAGCTGACATGTGCTTAGAAGTAAATGGTGGAATTTTTAAAAATTATAAAACCTAGCTTATGTTTTGCTGAACAAAATTTCAGAACAATAATTTTATTAAATAATAAAATATATATTGTTTAATTATACATTTTGTTTTATTATTTATAAATTTTGCTTTGTCATATTAATAATCTCACGCTTACAGAAAAGCTTTTTTCTCTTGCCCACCGATCGGCTGTAGAAGATCTGTAGCTCGTTTATAGGTTTTTTTTTTCATTTGAATTCATCAGAATGGAACTTTTTTAATGAATTTTAGGACCCCACGTTGTTTGCTAAAAATTTCGTTATCTACATTATATGGGTTTTCCGGGCTTATTTGCCGTAGTCTGTTGGTGTTTCCACTACTGCGGCAGGCATTATCAAAGGTGGGTCCGAGGTCAAAGTACTCTTCCTGAACGTGAGCCGTCAGGAAGAGTACTTCGACCTCGGACCCACCTCTGATAATGTCTGCCGCAGTAGTAGATGCAATTTGGGTCCGCAAGGCCTTCGTTTCCGAAATACAGGGTGTTCACCACAAAGCTGACATGTGCTGAGAAGTAAATGGTGGAATTTTTAAAAATTATAAAACCTAGCTTATGTTTTGCTGAACATAATTTCAGAACAATAATTTTATTAAATAATAAAGTATATATTGTTTAATTATACATTTTGTTTTTTTTAATTTTGCTATAATAAAATCAGATGCGTCGTAATTTTTTAAAATTCAAATATCTCGAAAACGGTTGCTCACATCAACTTTTAACAAGTATACCTTTTTGACGTAAAAATGACCAAAAAATTATTAAATTTATTAAAAAATGTACTACAGGGCCGTACCAAAAAGTTGTGATTGTTCAAAATAGTCAAAAGACGTGTAGGTGTCTCCCCCTACAAGTAAGAGCCGTAATAAGATTAGATTTAAATCCGTCATACCAAAAAACCTCCGGATACCAATTTTTACTCCAATATTTACATTATCATAGATTATATTTAAAAAATAGAAAAATTAAATAAACATTTTAACACCCTGTATTTCGAAACGAAGGCCTTGCGGACCCATATTTGTATATACTTTTATGTTTATTTTTGTAAACCTGACTACGTACCTGGAGTATTGACATTGCCTCATAAATCACCCTGTATATGGCCGCCAGTTAAGGATGAAGGATCAAATTAGTAAAAAAATTGATCATCTGAAATTCTTAAGCTCGTCAGATTAAGGTAGGGTGAGTTAATTACATGCTAAAAAGTGTATATTTCACTAATCTGATAATTTTCAACTGACGCAAAGAAGTGGGAGGGTTACGAATTTGTAAAAAAAAACATCATCTCGACATTTTCGAGCGTGGTTAAATTTATTTTTTATTTAAAAGAAAATAATTTAAGAATAACAAAAAATATATAATCTGACTATTTTCACAAGCCAAAGTAACAAAAATTCGTCGACAAAGTTTAATGCGTGCAGCTGCGTGATGCCTATATTCCCCACTCCACGTTTCTATTCCTCTCTCACTTTTTCTCCATCTATTACTCTCTCACTCCGTCCCCACTGTGGTTTCTGTTGCCATGGAATTACGATGCGTGCAACTTGCCACCCTGACAATCGGAGTTACTCCAGCAAGTGTTACGCACAAGATTCATTGCATGCTTGTGGAGTAATGCCCATAACGCACAAATTATTGATCCTTTACCAACGGACTATGGATGGAAAGTTGTCGAAGGAAAATTAGAAATGATCTGGTTTAAAGGTGATCAATTGCCGAACGGGTATGAAGATGTAGTCATAACATCTGATGTTCTACTCCAGAATCAGGTATATTATAATTAAAAAAAGGCTTTTTATTTATAAAAAAAAAATATTGTTCTCTTTTTTTTATTTCACATAATTGGGCCAAGCCCCTCGAGTCTCTTGATGAATCTTAGATAGTCGCTCTTAACATATCGAAAGCTTTTGAAAAAGTGTCGTATCTTGGCTCTCTCGTTTCCTTTTCGATCGACGTATATCACTTATTGTAGATGGTAATTTTTCCAGCCTCTACCAAATTAATGCTGGGGTGCCCAAAGGCTCTGTACTGGCAACAACTTTGTTTCTTCTTCACATCAACGATCTTATATCTTCCACAATCAATGCTAGTTATAGTTTTTCTGACGTACCCTTTACTGTAATATTCAATTTCTCAAAAGAGCCTCTAAGCCTGATTTGGAAAACAAGCGCAAGGTAATGCAGATATTTCTTTCACAAGACCTTAAACCGATCTTGGATTGGGGCGCCAAAAATCTTGTCTAGCTCAATACCTCTAAAACATACCCATGTTTGCTGTCGCGAAAAAAGTCTGTCAATGCTCATCCGTTACATATAAGCGACCAAGTTCTACAGAACAAAGAGTCATTTAATCTTGTTGGCATTATTTTTTAAAATAACCCTAACTGGCTTGAACATATGACATCCACAGCCTCAGCAGCTTCAAAAAAGTTGGGTTCCTCTTTCAAGCTAGAAAGTAGTATTATATCCTTTTAATCTGTATACTCTGTATGTATCCCAAATTAGTCCTTTTTTAGAATATTATTTCCTTGTCTGGGAAATGGCTTCTTCTAATAATCTCACGTTTACAAGAAACCTTTTTTCTCGCGCCGATCGACGGGCTGTAGAAAATTTGTAGCTTGTATAAAGGTATTTTTTACGGCTTCTGCTCCGAGGAGTTGGCAAGTATAATTTCTCTTCCGGTAGCTTCCAACAGAGCAACACGTAGTGCCACTTTCTTTCATCTTTTTACAGTCCAACTTGGGAGGCCCCGAACTTTCCATTTTGTTTGTTCTTTTATCTCTACACTGTCACGACTATGAAACTTGCTACCCGCCCAAGTTTTTCTTTTTTCTCCAAATCTCTAAATATTTAAGTCCCGTGTAAATAAACTTCGGCTTACCACACTAAAGACACCAACGGTACGTTAGTACTTAGCCCTTTAGCCGTCGTG